>CAJNIZ010044558.1:0-48372 GCA_905231905.1 Symbiodinium pilosum | reverse complement strand
CATCGCCCCCAAACCCTAAACCCTAAACCCCCAAACCCTAAACCCCTAAACCCTTAACCCTACAGGTAACAGGCTCATGTTCACCACCAGCCATGGGGGCTTGTGCTCAGCTGAGGACTGAGGCCTCTGGGCCTTTCACAGTTTAGGGTTTAGGGTTTAGGGTCTAGGGTTTAGGGAATTCCAAAGACTGGAAATCCCCATCTGAACTCCCTAGCCCGAAACCCTAAACTCTAAGCCTAAAACTTCCAAGGCTAAACCCGATTCCGAATCCTTCCCGCGTGCCCCAGGGCTGCAAAATCCAAAGAATTAGTATCTGCTAAAATGCCCGCTGCCAACATGCAGAACCTGCATCAAAAAGGAACGCCTTAGTGGTTCAAAATGTCTCGTCTTGTTGGCTGTCCTAGATAGGCCTACTTGCTTTGAATAAGCCAAGCGCCGTTTGCGTTTGACAACCACCCTCGAACTCTCCATCATACTCCCAACTGATTGCCATAAGACCCCTAAAAACCAGGTCTGGGATGCTCTCGGAACTTCCACGAAGCTACAGTCAGATGGATAAACAGCAGACAAACCCTTAGACCTACATAGGCCCAAAATAGTCTCGGCTTTACGCTCTATCTTCTTTGTACATTTCATTTTCCATTATTCATAACTTCAGCCTAATTTGATTTTCCATTGTTCATAACTTAAGCCTAAACCCCAAACCTCCTACCCTCAACCCCCCCTTACCCTAAACCTTAAATAATTCTAAACCCTAAACCCTCCTTCCAGATGAGCCCCCCACCCAGGTCATGTGGCCGCAGAGGGCCAGGGCCAGCACAGGGCCAAAGGCCGCTGCTGCCTTCCAGCTGTAGTACCTGGCTTGGCTGTTTAGGTTATTTACTGCCCCCACCCAGTAACATTCCATATTAGGGGTCCTATTAAGGGCTATATATAACCATATTATATTTATTGTCCAACTGTTACTGAGTGGGGGGAGTATCCAAGGTTTAGTCTTGGTCGGTTTAGGGTTTTAGGCTTTGGGGGTTTGTAGGGGTTGTTGGGGTGTTGGGGTGTACGGTTTGCGATTGCAGGGTTTGTGGGTTTCAGGGTGTAGGTGTTTTACTTCGACGGCCCGGGTTTAGGATACTTGGCTTTGCAGGAAAACGGTCCACTTCACAGGCTTTGCCAGAAACATACCGCATTCTCGCTTAGTACCAAACCCTAAATCCCAAACCACAAAGCCTAAACCCATGTAAGCAAGCGGGGCGATGCCTCCAGCTGCCAAAGCTCCAGTAGTAGACATAGCCTTGCTCTGCCGTTTAAGGCTTAGGGGTTTAGGAGCTTAGGGGCCTGGATACTTGAAGGTCCATAAAAATCCAATCGGTTTGGGGATGCTTCGAATCTTATGAGTAATGTGTAGCTGCACAACAGCTGAATACCCTGAACCCTACACCCTAAACGTATAAACTAGGGAGTTCTTAAAGTCTGCGGCCCCGCACACGAATCGCGCGTTGCTGCTAGGCTGAGAGTCTGCAGAGTTGGACTGAAAACGCCTGCGTGTGGGAAAACTTCAGGCAGGTAGGCAAATGGGAGTTTCCCTAAATTACTGGTCCCAAAATGTAGAAATTTATATAGGGCCCCGTAATATAATAGGAACCTAAATATAGGACCCCATATTGACAGTAATTTAGGACAAGCCCCAAATCGAAGGAAAATGAGGCTGCCCATGTTGCATGTGGCTCCTCAAGTGTTCCTACATGAACAAATGGACGCTAACATGCAGGCACAAGACAGCGGCGACGGGAAATCACACTGTCTTGGCGCATGACTTTAAGTGAAACATCCTCCCGAAGCTCACAGGAAAAGGCTTCAGAGAAAGTTCACCCATTTCTCGATGAAGTCGCCGTACCACTTGTAGGACCTTTCACAGCTGGTCATGATTTCTGAACAGACCTGGGTTACTGTCACGGAACTTTTGAAAATACTATAATAAGGAAGGCCCAGTATGCACTGTCTACCCATAATGTGATAACTTAGATTAAGTTCCTTAACAGCAACCCAGTAACTGGAGCCATTACGGCTACGGTCTCCTTGAGGCACCCCATGAACAAGTAGATGCTCATGCGTTTTGAAATGCCCCTCACGTGTTTAAAGCTGCAGGAAAGGTTTAAGGTTTAGGGTTTCAGGGTTTAGGATTTTAGGGTTTAGGGTTTGGGGTTGAACAGCATCATTGGTAACACTGCAGTCAAAGTGGAGCAATCAGGCCTATGGTCTCTGGAGAGTTAGTCGTCCTGCCCCAGTATGTGGGTCCATAGACATTGTGTAGTAGGGTATATACTGCGGTCACAGGCGATAAATG
This sequence comes from Symbiodinium pilosum, assembly GCA_905231905.1. Lineage (NCBI taxonomy): Eukaryota > Dinophyceae > Suessiales > Symbiodiniaceae > Symbiodinium > Symbiodinium pilosum. The sequence goes on along the minus strand of CAJNIZ010044558.1, from coordinate 46,031 downwards.
GAAAAGAAAATGGAAACTACAACTTAGGGTTCAGAGCTTAGGAGACTAAGTAATTAGCAACATAGCTTGCAGGTCTAGTTGAGGTACTCCTGTCCATATGTACACAGGAAATGTTGGATTACAAGTTTATAGGCCCCTTCCCCTCATCCTGAACCCCCCAAACCCCTCAAACAAAGAAAACAACAATATCATACCATCATGTACTAGGCGCTTAGGGAGCCTGTTTTTTTCAATTCTGTGGAGTTGACCATTTTGCTATCAGCACGCAGCACTGAGTGCGGGACTTTGGCAACTTCAGGCTTTCACCAACCATGGGGACGAAGTCTGCCTCGGTATTGGAGATGCATGCGTGGGTTTACAAAACAGGCCTTAGTGAACCCTGGGGGGCCTTTGGGATCAAACGGTGTCCTGGAGGTCCCAGAGAGGAGTTATGAGACGTATACACAGATTGTTGAAAAACGAATACAAAAGCCATGCAATGCCAAGCTACATGGTTGCAGTCGTCCAGCACCTTAGACGTAATTCGATTGCGGCTACCCTGAGGCGCAACGACATGTCCACAGAAATGGCACATGGTAATGTAGCGAATCTTGACGAATAATCTTTCGGGGCGCCAGTAGTGGGATTTCCAAGGAATTCAAGTTAAGTTCCTATATTGGCGAAACCATGTTAATCACTATGTGTACCCATTGTAGTAACTTAATTTAAGTCAAACATGTTCTCGCTCATGCTTAAAGCTTCTACATGAAGCAGAAACCACTGCCAAGCCACCACACTCTGGCAGCCTGCATCACTTGAAGCAGTTGGTAACAGGAACTTAGTTTCATATAGGGACAATGGAAAAGAAACTGGAAGCTACTAAATTACAATTGGGTATATATTGGGATATATTATATGGGGATTATACAGGGATTATACAGGGATTCTATTGGGTTCACGGTTTTAGGTCTAAGCTCAGAAAGGCTTGGGTTTTCTCCGGAGTCCAAACAACAAGCCTGGATCGTGCAATGGAGTGGGTTGGTTGACTGCATGAGTTGCACGTTGGAGCTTCTCAACGGTATAGCTAGCCTCTACGTTTATCCCAGTTTGTTGGTGCAAAATCAGGCTGATGACACGTGGTAGTTTCCCGAAATAGGGGGACCCAATGTAGACCTTTAAATACTATAATCTTTATTCCGAGGACCTCCAAAATGATGCCCGGAAATTTGGGAAACTCCCTCACAGAATGGCGTCCTCCTCATGTTGCAACCCCACTAACTTTGGGCTACTCAATGGAATCACTTAGGAACAGGGACCAGCTACTGTCAGGCCTAAACCAGAAACCCTAAGCCCGAAACCCTGAGCCAGAAGAACCCCAGACTCCAGACCATAAACCCCAGGTTCTAGTTGCTAGATCCTAGACTCTCGCAATGTTGCCGCTCATTTTCGATTTAATTTTCCATCTGAACCCTCAAGCCTTAACCCTAAATCCTTAAACCCTAAATCCTTAAACCCTAAACCCCCTAACCCTAAACAACCACTTGCCTTGCCTTCCATGAGGGCCGTGTCCACTGGAATGAGGCCATCGCCCTCCACTCCAAAAGTGCTGCCAGACAGCGGCAAGTACGAGGCAAAGGCAACAACCTCCAGCAATGGAAGCTACTATTTAGGGTTTTGGGTTTAGGATTTAGGACTTAGAGCTTAGGGTTTAGGACTTCGGGTTTAGGACGTAGGGCTTAGAGTTTAGGACTTAGGGTTTAAGGTTTAGGGTGGTTTGAGACACGGCAAGTGATCTGGGACTGAGCATCCTGTCCTGATAACACAAACCCTGCGCAACCTCCGAGTAGCCGGCATGTATAGTCCCCCTTAAGTAGATAACACATGGAGTATATGGAGATCTTATTATAATATACCCAAGGCCATATTCTGTCTACTTAAGGGGACTGTAGCCAAGAGAAGTTCCACAACCTATAGGGGTTTATATGGGGGGTATAGGATTTGTATAGGGTTTATGTAGGGATTGTAGGGCGTGTAGGGCAAACAAAGGAGAATCTAATTGAAAAGGAGCTGGAAAAAGCAGTGGAAACTGCTGCTATATAGCGGTTTATAAGGATGATTACCCATTTTAGATCTCTACATCGTATACTCAGCTTGGAGCATACAGACTTCAGTTGACAGCAGCAAACGCCTCCTCCAAAAGCGCGCTTCGGCTGACCGTCTCATTCCAGATCTTGGTGCCTGATGAACAAAGGCGATTACAGGTTTGGGGCCTTGTCCCTGAACCCTGAAGCCTAAACCCTAAACCCGGGCCACCATAGGAGTTGCCATCATTGCCAGACAAGGCTCTAAGCAACACTTGCCCATATTTCATGTCCGAATGTAACTGCAACAAAACTTGGCATCTGTGGCCATGGCCGTAACATGCTTGAAAAAAAATCTGGGCACAAGCTGAATCTTGCATGTGGCCTGCTTACACTAAACAGACAGACTGTCCAAGGAGGAAGTCCTGCGTCACCATCATTAAGGTCTCTGCATCCCAGGAGTTACAATTTCTTTAAAGCCAGAAGTGGTCCAAGATTTCCTCCATCAAAAATAGAAGGAAGGAATGACAAGACAAACCAAGTTTAGAGTTTAGGGATTAAGGGTTTAGGGTTTAGGGTTAGGTGGGATCAAGATCCGCAGGCTGCAACCTCAGGACCCTGCGTGGGCCCGGAAGATCACAGTGGAAAGCAACCCAATTGTTCATTTCATGGTCCATTTTGCTAATTACTTGGTTCCCCGGTGTTATTGGGAATTATCCTTGCTATCCCTATCGCCCCATAGAAACCGACAGAACCTGATAGAACCCCTCTAAAGGCCACTTTACCCTCAACCCACAAAACTAGAAGCTAAACCCTAAACCCCATTGTAGTGGTTTCCATTTTCTTTTCCATTATCCCTCTATAACCTAGACCCTAAACCCTAAACCCTAAACCCCAAACCCTAAACCCTAAAAAGCGCCGGCATGGCCTGCTGACTCCCAGAGTGCTTGCACCGAAGAAGGGACGCGAGTGCCGCGTCCCGCTACACAGGTCACTGCAGTGGCTGGAAGAGGTGAGCCTGCCACCGATTAGGGTTTAGGGTTTAGGGTTTAGGGTTTGGGGTTTAGGGTTTTGGTGGGTAAAATTCTGGCAAGATGTATAATGGAAAAGAAAATGGAAACTATAGGGATAATAGGGTATATATAGGGATTATAAGGTATATATTGGGGCTATATTGGGATTATGGAAAGTAGAATGGAAACTTGTAGCATCTTGTAGCAGGTAGGTATGACCTAAACATGCGGGCTACTCGTATGATTAGCTTAACGGGAGCCAGTCTGCTTGCGATGGTGAGTCAGCATTGCAACTTACATATTCGATTTGCCAAATTGACCGCAGCATGCCCCCCTGACTGCGAAACCGAACCCGGAGATTATAACAATAGTACTTGTAGTAGGAACAAAATGAACAAAAGTAATAGTAATAGTAGTAATAGTACTAATAGAAATGAAATATACTAGATATATATATATATGTATATGAATAGTACTAGGGCGCCAACAGGTTTCCACCAAGGAACACGCCTCAGCTCCCTTCAAGCTCTCACAAGCAAAAAACCCCGGCCCCTATGAACTGGTGAATTTTGTTGTTAAATCCCTTTGCGGGCTTGAGAACTCCCAAATATCCAAAATAAACCCTGTATGGTAAGCAGGTGGCCTGCTGGGAACTTGTCGTTGATGTAGGTCAACAGGCCGCCTCGGATCCGGAACCCGCTTTTGGGCTTTAAGGTGTGCCCGGACGCTGGGATCCTTATGCCCCAAAACATGCACCTGTGTCATGCATTAGGGGCAAAGGATCCCAAATGAGTGAAATGTGCCCTCGCAGCTGCTTAGTGTGGGATTCATCAGGGATTGGGGTGTAATGCTTAGTGTTTGGCTCAGACTGCAAGGCTTGGAGCGGCTTAGGACCACCACCAACACCATCACCACCATCACCACCACCACCCCCACCACCACCCCCACCGCCCCCACCACCAACCTCCAAGGAAACCACGGAGAGCAAGTAGGCGCCTATCCCTATCGCAGCCTCACAAGCAATATGTCACTTACAGAAGCCTTTTGATTCTGCCCTGCCAGGACCGCCCAAAAGACATCTTGCAGCAACCTCCTTACGGTAGCCACTTGGGTGAGTCCACGGCCCCACTCTGAATGGAGATCCATCCAGCAGAAACCAAGATGTAGGGGCCTGAATAATAAGAATAGGGGCTCACGTCATCAGACAAGAATATTGGCCATTGTACAGGCTTCTGATGACTGCATTCTGGATGTTTGGGACTTTGGGGATGTAACCTAAGGCAGCCCATACATTGCCATTAAGAACCTCTGATTGGAACCTGTACAGCCCCTGTATGACGCCGACATAATCCTTAATTCTGTGGTTCTCGAAGTCCATACATGAGCTACAGTCAATATTTACTACAAATTTGAATGGACATGGGCCCCTTGACAAGGCTAGCATTGACAGTAGCAGACCCTAAACCCTAACCCCTATACCCTAATCTCTCAATCCTAAACCCTAGACCAAACCTCCAACCCTTAAGGGTCTCTTAATAAGGCTCATATTGACTGTATCTCGCATGAACAGCCCCCTATATAACCCCCTTTAAGGAGTTTAGACCCTAAACCCTAAACTAACCTCATTAAAACCCCTTTAAGGACTTTGAACGCCAGCTCATATGGAGACTTGATTGGGCCCAGCGGCGCGTCTGATCCAGTGCTGAGACAAAGGAGTCCTCTGGAGGCGACTGATGCGGCGTTCCCAGCCTGTCGAGGTTGGCTTTGGGGGGTTCAGGTTTCATGCCTTGGGGTTTAGGGGTTTAAGGGCTTAGGGGTTTGAGGGTTAAGGGATTAAGGGTCTAAGGTCGAAGATGTGTCTCAATTGAGGATTGAGTAGGGAATGGTGGGGTCGAGGATTTAAGGTTTCAGCTGTCTCGCATTAAAGCCTGAACGGCAAACCCATTAACATGTTCGCACAACATGCATGGAAGCCCGTACAATCCAGTTAGAAAGGACACTAGTCCGTGTTAGTTTTGGGGGGTGTAAACCTTTGTTACACAACAAAAACCCCCAAATTCGGAAGTGCTTCTGTGCTGAACCCTATAGTCCCCCTTAAGTAGATAGAATTATCCCAGCATAACCACCATATTCTATCTACTTAAGGGGGGACTATAGACCCTGAACACTGCCGGGCAGCGTCACCAAGGATCGCACTCTCTCTCGAGCCAACTCAGAACCAAGGACCTGCTGACAACATTTGCAAGTAACAGTAGCCCCCATTTAGGTTCAGGGTTTAGGGTTTAGGGGTTTAGGGTTTAGGGTTTTGGGGTTTTGGGGTTTTGGGTTTTGGGTTTGGCAGCGGGCCAACCAAGCCATGCTTTTTTTTTTACGAGGAAAAAAGCGTAGAAAGGCCTTGTGGCCCAGGAAAAAGCTGCTTTGGCGCTGCCAAGGCACTTCGCCGATGTACGACCGAGCAACCCACCCTGCAGGAAAAGGGGTAGTTGGGTATTTCACGAAGGATATTTGGATATTTCTGAAAAGGGTTCTGCAATTTTCATTCTCGGAAGTGGGGCTTCAGAAGCAGACTTCTTGTCAGCTATAGCCCCCATAACAGGTGCCATAATCCAATTTTGACCTGCTAAACCCTACACCCTAAACCCCAAAACCCTGAACCCTAAACCTAAGTCCTTCTGAGCAAGTAGAATTTGGAGCTGTTCAGGGAGGGAGTGCAGGTTTCGGCTTCTGTGGTTTCAGGTTTTGGTTTCGAGTTCTTCGGGTCTGGGGCAAACGTAGCCTTGGGAACCATCACGGTGCACGGGCTGTGAGGTCTCCTTTTTGCATTTACAATCTAGTTTGGGGTCGAGAGTTCAATACCTCCCTCACTCGAAATCCATGCGTCTCACCCTCTGACCGGGCTGCAAGTTGCCCGGGTGTTGTGATTGGAAATGTGGATTCAGGTCGCTTCTCTACGAACTTACAGACCTGATAAATTCAAATCAAAAAGGCATTCGCCCCAATGAAACTGCACAAGTCCAGCCTCCAATCGAATGCCCCAAGAAGGCGATCGGCTCCTTCAGGTTTCGCACGGATCTTCAAGAAAGCTGCAGTCCGTAGAATAGTCCGGCCTTTACGGCTAGGTATGCCTCAGCCCCATCATTGATAAACTCCTGACATAATCCAGAACATCCAAGTGGGTCCTTCACAAATGCAATGAGGCCAGAGAGGATAAGAAAAAAAAATAGTCAGGATGACAAGGCTGACAGCAAAGTGTCATCGCTATCGTCTTGCTGTTCTTCATCTTCATTCTCATCATCGGCAACATCCCTTTGATCGCCATCCCCATGAGCATGAAGCAGCAAACATCGCTATGATGAGATGCACCTCAAACCTTAAAACCCTAAACATCCCTAACCCTAAACCATCAAACCCTAAACCGCGAGTCACCTCGGGTCCGAAGTCAGCATCCACTGCAGCAATGGCCTGGCTTTCAATGTCAGGGCTTGGGGTTGAGGATGTAGGGTTTTTTTTAGGAAAGGGTTGTGGCTGTGTGGGGGGGGGCAGCTCCCCGAGGCCTAACCCAGACACCTGATCAATAGACCCCGTCCCGTTAATAGGGATTCTAGGATTATAATAGGGGTCCTTATATCTAGGCCCTTGAAAGGAGGGGGTTTACATGGGTCTACATTATCTCGCTTACCAAGTGCTGAAGGGATCTTCAGTCAACATCTTGAAGAGCCAAAGCCTGAAAGCCCTTCACGCGGGTTTAGGGTTCAGGGTTTAGGGTGTAGGGTTTAGGGTTTAGCACTCAACCGCGTGCACTTAAGTTTGGTCAAGAGCCAACAACCTCGTCCAGGATTTAGGGTTTCTCAATCCACAAAGAGTCCCCCAAAGCTCCCTATATCAAAGATGGAAATCCCAGGATCTAAGCCCGGAGCCCGGAGACCCAAATGCAAAACCTCAAAGCTTCAATCTGAAGCGCTAAGCCCTAAGCTGGTGTAGGTTTAGGATTTGAAGGTTTAGGGATGAAGGCTTGGGAGCCTGTAAAACTTCAGTGTTTATGGTGCGATAAGGATTACTTAAGGATTATGTAAGGGTAATACAAAATGAACACGATTTTCAAACCTACCCCTGCAAAGCCCACACCCAAAACCTCAAGTCTCATTAGGAATAAGCTCCTAAACCCCAAGCCCTATATGTCCCGAGACATCCTTACAAGTCGCCCTACATATCTCCATATCCCTGGATGTCCATATAACACCCTCTCTTTATAAGTAGATAGATAGATATAGATATAGATATAATTATAGATATAGATATAAACCCCTATGTACCTCTATATAGCCCCTATGATAAGCACTTGAAATCCCAAGAACTCCACTGTTTAATCCCAGTTTCGATTTCATTGTCCATGTCCTTTCCCGTTTGATTCTCCATTGCTCCTACATACCCTGACATGCTCCCTTTAAGGGTTCCCTTGGTAACCCGAATATTCAAACACAGGAGGGGCACACTAAAACCCCTAAAAAGCCGTAAATGCCTTAAAACACCCAAGAGCCCTAAAAGCCCTAAAAGCCCTAAAAAACCCAAAAAGCCCTAAAAGCCCTAAAAGCCGCAGAAGCCCTGAAAGCCGGAAAAACCCTAAAAGCCCTGACAGCCCTAAAAGCCCTAAAAGCCCTAAAAGCCCTGAAAGCCCTTAATGCCTTAAAAAAGCCAAAAAGCCTAAAAGCCCTAAAAGCCCTGACAGCCCCAAAAGCCCTAAAAGCCGTAAAAGCCGTAAAAGCCGTAGAAGCCCTGAAAGCCTCAAGAAACCCTAAAAGCCCTGACAGCCCTAAAAGCCCTAAAAGCCCTAAAAGCCCTAAAAGCCGTAGAAGCCCTAAAAGCCCTAAAAGCCCTGACAGCCCTAAAAGCCCTAAAAGCCCTAAAAGCCACAGAAGCCATGAAAGCCCTAAAAGCCCTAAAAGCCCTAAAAGCCCTAAAAGCCCTAAAAGCCCTGAAAGCCCTTAATGCCTTAAACAACACAAAAGCCCTGAAAGCCTTCAAAAGCTTTAAAACCTTAAAAACCTTAAAAACCCTAAAAGCCCTAAAAGCCCTGACAGCCTAAAAGCCCTAAAAGGCTGTAGAAGCCCTAAAAGCCCTGAAAGCCCTGAAAGCCCTAAACCCTTTAATGACCCCAATATTGGCCCCTGAAGACTCCCAGCCGCCTCGTCCAGCGCTTCGTAGAAGAAACCCAGGGTCCGGTTCGGCCGCAGCTCTGCGGTGAAGAACTCCTCCATAGCAATATTAGGGTTCTTTTTGGCGTTATATGGGGATAACGGAAAATGGAAACTACTATAATGGTTATATAGCGTTTAGGGTTTAGAGTTGAGGGAGTTTAGGGCTTTTAGGGCTTTCAGGGTTTGGGGTTTCAGGGTTTAGGCGTTTGGAAGTTTAGAATTAGGTTCTAGGGCTTGGGGTTTACGATCTCGGGCTTAAAAAGGGTTTAGGGTCTCTTGTTTGGGCTGGGGCATGGGCTGTACTCCCTCAGATGATTCAATATCTTTTACACCCCTGCCCCAACTCGACAGATAGACATGCTACCTCGCGGCCCCAACCTGAAAGATAGCCTGAGAGACTATAAAAACGGAGCTGGAATTGGACCACCATACGTGCGGCCCACAGTCAGCGAAGCAGGACATGCTTCACAAGACTGAAAGAAAGAAAGCTGGAATTGGAGGCTTGTGCCTTCTTAGTCTTCGCACAACACGGCAAGCATTGAAAACACCAGATTGCCAGCTGACTCATGTGTTTTTGGTGGCTAGGCCTAGGACGAAAGGATATTCTTTGAAATATGATCTTACTTTATATTGTGGCCTATAATATCCCCAATGAAAAATGTTCAACCCTAGTTCCTAAGCCCTACGTCCCACAGCCTAAACCCAAACCCTGAACTCTAAACCCTAAACCTCAAGCGCACATTCTAAGACCTAAACCCTACTCAACTCTTGTTGCCATGAAGGATCCTTGGTGAAGGTGCTGGGAACAATCTTCAACCAGTCAAATCTGGAGAGCGGCGCGGGGTAAAGAGCGAAACCTCTGCAGCACATAGGATCTAGGGTTGAGGCGTCAGGGTTGAGGGTTGAGGGGTCGGGGGTGAGGGTTGAGGGCTTAGGGGTTAGGGTTGAGGTGGATTGAGGGACTAGGGTTTAGATTTGATTCGTTGGAATTTAGGGTTGAGGGTTTAGAGTTTATGGCTAGGCTTCTCGGGTTTTCCTGAAATCATTCTACTGTCCCAAAACAGACCCAATGCACTATACAGACTCGCAGAAGGGGGCTCTAGTCCTTTGGAAACCCCAGAGCTCACGAGTCAGAACTGGCATGGCTCTGTGACTACCACAGCTACTAACATCACCGCTACCATGAGGACTACGGCTGACCTGGATGTTTGTAGGGCGCTTTCTGGTCTGGGCTTACTCGCATCTACCCCTGTCGCATTTCATGAACACTACCTTGATATGACAATGACATTGCCTTCGCCACTTCCGACAAGGCCACCAATCTGGAAGTTGCAATTTGGTGACAGTAAGTTGCTCTACTTTCGTCTCAGTATTGCAGGTGATGGCATTTCCAATCATGACATCCCATCCATATTTGAGCCATAGTCTAAACTCCTAGTATCCCCCTTAATAACCCCTATAGTAGTTCCCTATATAATCCCCTATATAACCCCCCTTTAAGGAGTTTAGACGATGGCTCATATGGGAATGTCTATCGTTGGGGTATCCTTGAATTCCCCAATGCGTTCGGAAAGCTCTGCAGGAATTCTCGAGGTGCTGCTGAAGTGCTATGCAGGGATCACTTTGCTAAGAAGCTCCCAAACAACAAGTTTAGGGTTTAGGGCTTAGGGAGCAAAACAAGACCCTACACCCTGCCCAGAGCACGTGAGCAATGCTTTAGGTTTACGTCCTTCACTCAAACGGTTTAAGCGCATGGATTTTGTAAGATCTTGTTCGTCAACCCACCCCAAACCCTAAACCTTTGCTTTGCGAAGCCCTAGTCCTAAACCTGAGGCCCTAAATCAACCGAACCCTCAACCCCAGACCCTCCATAGCCCTGCACTCAGTTTTGTGAACATGCAGGTGAGGTGCCACGTGCTTTGAGGCTCTCCTTTAAGTCCTCATAATCCTTGGAAGAGACATTTGATTTCATAGCTTGGGGCTTGAGGATTTGAGGCTTCAAAGTTCAGAATTTAAGGCTTGGGTCTTCGGTTTGACTCTGGAGGTTTCTCTGGAGAGCGGCCCGCCACAAGAAAAGTCCAGCTCTTTTCGAGGCAACTGCCCGAACACGGGATTACTTTAGGGTTTAGGGTTTAAAGGCTTAGGATAATTTAGAGTTTAGGGCTGCTTGAGAAAAAACTCTGTACAACTTGCTGCTGGGCGCCTCGGCAGTGCCAAACTGGGCAGGGCAGAGAACTACTGGGCGAAGCTTCGGCGCAGGCTCCTGAACTCATGGTTGAAAGTTGTGTCTATATTGGGTTATATAATAGGTTAAATAAGGGTTATATAAGGAGATATTGGGATAATGGACAATAAAATGGAAATAGTTTTGGAGCTAAGGACTTCAGGGGTTCGAGGGATTCGGGGGTTAAGGAGTTTTTGGACCATACGTGTTTAGGGGTACTAAGTCCTGCATGAACAAGGTACCGTATACCTTCAGAATGTTGTGGTATTCTAGCTCATGAAGGTCATGCAGGGATAATGCTATCAACTGTAGGTTTTGGGATGCGTGGTTCAGGGTGCAGACTTTCGGGGGTGTTGGGTTAGGGGTTTGGGATTGAGTCTCCATGGTTTCAAGCTTGCGGTTGAGATCGGGGTATTCATGCCTGGCGCGAAAATTTAGGCAAAGGACGCTTGTCCCATCAATGTTCAGGGTTGAAGTTAAGATGCCTCAGCCATTCAAACTCTGTCCTGCGCGATGAGGAAGCGAATAATCTCATGAAGCCTAGCATGGCTAGCGTTATCCAAATCCGAAGAAAATCCCCGTTATTGTCAGCATTACCCTATGAAGCTTCAACTCAATCAAAATCTGATTTTGGCACTCCGCCCGTAATACTCCCTATAACGTTTGCATCATATAATCGATATATAATCCATGTAAAAAAGTGTCTAAACCCCAAATAATCCCCATCTAATCCTTATACAACCCCTTGAAAGGAGTCGTCCTCCACGGAGCCCTCGGAGGCATGCAAGGCGGAGCGCTGAAGCGGCTGAGGTCTTGGTGCCTTGCTCTTCACGATAACTATCGAAGGTTGCGAGGGTTAGGGATTGAAGGGATCTGAGGGTTTTCATGAAATAGAAGGCCCAATATGGACGCCAGCATACAATAATCCTTTTCTATGGAGACCTCCGAAGAAGCGGCGCCTAATATTTGGAAGACCTTTTTCGCTTTTAGTGGTTCAGGGTTGGAGGGGTCCTCAGTCACCTAGATCTTAGTTGAGTGTTGTGCTTTCAAAGGTTTACGTTTTATGGTTTAGGGTTTAGGGTTTTGAGCTGTACATCTACCTGGAGTATAAAACATACGAGGTGGTGCAAGATTTCCTGAATCCACAATGCGCCTGAAGGAATGTGAGTCTTCTGGGCTGGATACTGCCTTATCCAATGGATTCTTCTCTTCGGGACCTCCAAAGATCCCACAGCTTTGGGGTTCGACGTCTGGGCCCTTACATGGACCAGCGTTTACAACTTTGAAGGGTTTAGAGTCCAGGACTCGGGGGATAAACCCTAAGCCCGAAACGATGGCATCTACAGAGTGATGCATCTTGCTCCTGCTCTTGAAACGGCCTTCACGCGCAGAGAAAGTCATCTTCATGAAAGCAGGACATTGACATTGCCTCCTACGACGGCGTCCATGGATGAAAGACAATAAGATGTTAGGAGGACCCCGCACCCCGTAATAGTCACTATAAGGGATAGCAAGGATTATATTCGGGTCCCAGAATATTCCTATTACACCAATATTACAGAGTGCTGGGGTCCTCCTAATTAAGATGGTTATGGTTTCTTAGAAATTGCACATACCCAAACACACGCGTTATTCAGTTGAAGAAAGCCCCAAACAAGGACGCACAATGTTGAGAAGCACGCACCAACGACAATGCTGACCCCAAAACCCTGACAGCCCCTTTCGAACTGGGGTTAGGAAGGAATACGGGAATATATTACATTGGGATTATGTGGGGAATCGTTTTCCTTGTTCCCTACCAACAGCCAGTAAGTTGTAGCTTCATGCCTGGACGAATACGCAGGTCAGGCTCAAGAGAAGTGGCGCCAGCAAGGCAAGCAGGCATGCGCCTGGCGCAAGCCCAAGGCCCCTTAGTGAAGGTCTTTTCGATACACATGTATGTGCGCTTATCTCCCCATATCTAGAGCTACTTAGGATTCAGAGCAACTCGTTTTACTGCGTGTGCCACACGCAAGGTGATCGATCAGCCATTGTGGGTCTAAGTTCCAGGTTCTTTGGCTTCAGTGCGATGCTGATGCCCAGATCAACACCGCCATTCTGATAGCCTTATTGCTACTGCTCTCAATTTCAGTACTCAGCATGAGTGCAAGACAGCCCTTTTTGCAGACTCAATGCGTCAAGTGTTTCCTGTACTTCCTTATTGTAATTGCAACATGGAGCCCACGCTTCTTTTGGCGAATCCAGATGTCTTTGGTTAGCCTGAACATGTTCACAATGCTCGTTCTCATGTCACTTTAGCTCTTGCTTGACTGCTGTGTTTGAGGACATCGCCTGCCCGTGAACATAGGTACCAAACGAATACACATGGACCTTCTTCTTGCTGGAGAAACATCTCAAACCCTACCATAGGATGAAGGGCTTTGAGGATGTTTTGTGGGTTTACAAAGTTTCTTTCTGAATTCTGGGAGTCTCCAAAATTGCACGGGGTATTTCTGGGGGACGTTGAGAAAGACACATAGTCACCTTCCCCAATCAACACCCCAACCCCCTACTCTCTAGAAAACATATCTTCTGCCCTGCTAGATCAGGGCATGATGTCTGCAATCTAAGTGTGAACATCAAGGGGAAGGCGATTTGTAGGGTCATACTTGGTATCGGCAGCAAAAGGATACCTTGCCTGAGCGCATGCGCCGTGGCGCTGTAAAAGCTGCGGCCATGAGCAAGCACAATGTGCTATCAGCGGTGGGGATAAGATATCTCCCCAATTCTTGAAATCATCCGGTCAGACTAATGCGATGTCTAGAATTTCAATATGAGAAACTGGAACATACACCGGGAATCCTGGGCGCAGGTCCTCTGTTGCAGTCGTCAAAACTCTCGAGTGCAACTACCTTGCTTGCTAGAATTCTATCTTTCCCGCTGCGATTCCAAGCTTCAAACTGTGCAGCATGGTATAGGATACTATCTATCCTTGTACTTGTGAGTAACCCATTCTGTGCAGCAGATTATGGCAACAGTATGCGCCGGAAAGTGTGTTGTGCTGGCTTGCCTTGTTTGCACAACTAGTGGGACTGGAGCCCAAGCTGTTGAAAGGGGTCCATCTCAACTAAGCTCGACGGGGTTGTAAGTCATATTATATAGTATAATAAAGTATAATATAATATATTAAAGTAGAATACAATATAATACAGTACAATATAGTATAATATAATATAGTATAGTATAATATATTGAAGTATAATATAGTACCCTATTGTATATTGTAACATATTATGTTTAGGGGGCATGTTCCTAAAGACACATGAAGTGAGACTCCTCGCGGAGCACAGCTCCCACCCAAAACCTATCAAGGCACGTCTCAGAATCAGAATAAATATACGCCCAATGATCCACATCATTTCCGTTATCTTTGCCAGTTGATTCTCCATTATTAGGGTACTATGTCCCCCCTATACGCCCTGCCTTCTGCAACCTGAATTCCATTTTCTTTTCCATTAATCCACCCCTAAGAAATCTGGAATGGTAAAGTCCAAGCAATAAGGATTCAAGTAGACAGAGTCGCAATCATAGTCGCTTTAGGGTTTGGGGTTTAGAGCCCATGGTTGTGAGAAACGCCGTAGCAACTGCTCAACCGCAACAGCACAGCCTAAACTGACCAGCCAAACGCACCAACGCGCAACAACCCCAGTGTAGCTTTAACCCCCTCCGAAACCATGCATGTCCAACCCCCTATATCCAAGACCTAGGTGCTGTTATCCGTAAGCCCAGAACCCAAGACCCCAAACCCTCAGCCCTAAACCCTAAACCCCTAACCCTCAGCCCTTCCAAAACTGGGGCTCTCGCAGAAAAGCAGAAGCGGCCAGAAAAGGCAGTCGAAGACTTCTCGAGGACCTTACACGCAGTCTCTTCCTCTAGACAATGAATAGCAAAAACAAAGTCTAGGGTATAGGGTTTAGGGGTTTGGGCATTGAATGGTTTAGGGTTTAGGGATACCCAATGAATATTTTGGAACAGCAACGTCCAGTAATCAAACTCTAGGTCACGGACATGCATGCCAAATAGACTCAGGGCTCGGAAGTCTGCAAATGGGATCTGGGGGTCATCCGCCAACCAAAGTTCTTTGTGGCAGCATGTCAGAGATCATCTTTCTACTGCCAAGAAGGTTTAGGGTTTTGGGTTACCTTACGTCACTTGCACTTCCTCTCAGACTGCCTATGGATGGAGGAAATCTTGCACCACGTGTTCTACTCCCTACCCGAGGAATCACCGCATTTTGGGCATCTTAAGTGGTGCAAGATTTCCTCCACCCGTAGCACCTCAGCCCTGCAGCAGCTCTCTGAATAAGAGGTACCACACTCTTTAACTTCTGGGTTTTCTGCTCGCTATCAGTACAAGAACCGGGGTTTCGGGTTTTGGGCTTATTGGGCGTTACCCTTCCATCGATTAAACGCCAGCCGTAGTTTTACGGGTACACCATCTCTCTTTTCTCGGGCAATGTTTGTAGCAGCTTGTTGAAAGAAATGCCCATGGACAACAAGCCTGGCTTATGCTTCACATGACCACCTGCCCTTTCAGAGCTTCTTGATTTCTTTCCCCTGCCAGGAAGCCACCCTCCTCCGGCTTAGGGGTCGAAAGCTAGCCTAGGATAGAAAAAAAAATAGGGAATTTCAGATACTTAATCCCCCAAACCAGGACCCTATGACTATCAGATGACGAATATAAGGTCCTCATTGTAGGGTTTCGGGATTTTCAATCAGGCGTTGATGAAATGTAGCCCGCAAACGCCAGAAACTCGTCGGAATCTCCCAAACAAGACCTAATGCAGGTTTGGGGTTTAGGGTTACGTACGGGTTTAGGGTTTATGGTTTAGGGTCTCCTGCGACCTAGTAAGCGACTGAAAGTGGGCTTTTAGCCCTGATTCTAGACCTTGGAACCTAAACCCTCAACCCTAAATCCTAAATCCTAAACTGCTACCCGCCAATTAAAAGCTACACTTCCCCGGGAAGCCCTAGGCCTTCAAACCCTCAAGCCTAAACCCTAGACCCTAAACATTAAATAGTAGTTTCCATTTTAGCTTCCGTTATCCCAAGATATTCCCAAAATAATCCCAATATACTACTTTCTCAATATAACCCTAATATAACCCCCAATATACTATAGTAGTTTCCAATCAAAAGCTGTGGTTCCCCTGGGCTCTGAACGCCAGGTGCGAGCTTTGGATTGCCGGAGAAGCGCCTCACCCTGGGCGGACTTCTGCATGGCATTTAGGGTATAGGAGTTTAGGGTTTAGGGTTCTTTGGGTGGTTGTCAAAATTATGAACCCTTTTTGGATCCCCATTTTCATACGGCACCTAATATGTAGAGTACCCCAAAAAGGAACCATAATTTTGACAACCACCCATTTAGGGTATAGGAGCTGTGGCTTCTTGGGAGGGGGTTGGGGTTTAGGTGATTTAGGGGTTTAGGGGTTTAGGGGTTTGGTTGTTTTTTTTTTGGCTTGTTTGGGCTGAGTGGTTAGTAGTTTGTAAGCTTTATGAGCACGAGAGATAGATCAGGCGCTGCTGAGAAAGATTGTCTACAGCATGCTTGTCATATGGTCATATCTAAACGCTAAACCTTAACCCTAAACCCTCAACCCTTTGTGCACTAACCAATGAGCCCTAGCCATCGAACATACTACCTACACTTTCCAGGCACTCCGCATGGAGCCCCTAAACCCTAAACCCTTAAATCTCAGCCCTAAAAACCCGCCCCCTCAATCCTAAAGTCTGAGTTCCTGAACCTGAACGCTGAACCTAACTCCTGAACCCTGGACCCTAAACTCCAAACACTAAACCCTGAATGCGGAATCCTACATCCAATATACCCCCAGTATAACCCCCAAGAAAACCCCAATATACCCCCAATGTAACCCCAATGGAAGCTAAATAGAAAAGCCGGAAATCCTAAATCCTACCCGCTAAAAAACCCATATGACACAGAAGCTCCAGGCCTCCCATCTCGCCTGCTCCCAGTCGTCCTTGCCCCAGGCCTCAAGAGGTTTAGGGCTTAGGCTGCAAGACTTCGCCCGGTTGGCTGCCAGAGTCGTTTTAAAACATTGGCATCTAGGGCTTAGGGGTACACATTGAAACATCCCAAATGCCAATCCAATGCAGCTTCTGACACAGCCCGCGGTTGAGGATTCAGTTTTAGATTGTCAGACCTTTTCGCTGTGTCGCGTGCATCCAAACAGCCCTGCATCCAGGTGTGTTTGGTGAGTAGAGCCGTTGTCTTGCCTCTGAATTGCAAGGAATATACGAATAAAAAGAGGATGGAAAATTACTGGATCAAATGGAAAATCAACTGGAAAATGAAACGGAAGTGGAACGGAAACCAGGGCCACATAGGGCCACGGATCATACGGGGTATATAGAGGAAAGGAAAAGAAAATGGAAGCTCCAAAGTTAATGCGGATTAAATAAAGCCTTCTATAAGCATCGATTTCTTCATCCCGTGCTAACCAGATGCACGTTTATGGATTGGGGGGTCAAGATAAATGTCGGGTTGGGGATGTTGAGCGGGGTCAAGCTGGGTTGTAGCAACTAAGGCTCGAGTGTAAGATCTGGGTGCTTGTTTTCTCGGTTTAAAGCTTGGTGCTTAGGGTTTAAGGCGTAGGCCTCACGCTGTAGGATGCAAGTTGGTGCGCCTCAATGAGATCTTCGGGCTTATGGCTGCGCATATTCAAGAACAAACGCCTCAATTTTAAACCTTAGATGATCAAAATACTAACCGCTCCTTACAAGAGCAAGCACGAGCTACTAGGGTTTTCTGGGGAACTTGGTAAGTATAGGGTTTAGGGTTTAGGGGTCGATAACCCCAATAAGCCATACAATATCCCAACTTCTCTCTACTCACTAAGTCCCCCTGACTCTCCAGGTACCTTGAGAACTGTCACCAAGCTGAATGCACAACTTTGTGTTTTGCCTGGGAGGGTACTCTTCGAAGCGGATCTCTTTTGCTGCTGCCACTGATTGTACAAGAATATTACCTCTGGTTAGCAAGGAATGAAGGCTTACCCCCTATGTAGTCCCCAGTAATGATTTCTATGTTCTTTTCGATTCCTCCATTCCCTGCTAACCAGAGCTAAGGCATTCGGCGGCGCAAGATATGGACTTGCAGCTGTCTTTGGCTGCAGACCAGCAGACATGCTATGAGCCAACAACAGGTCTTGAAGCAGTATAACACAAGACCTAGACAGAAGTGTTATTCCCTAGGATTTCCAGGGCACCCCATATTGTTGAGAAACCCCCACATGGAAGGCTTAGCACTTCACCAGGCCGGTCATGAGGTTGTATTGGCAGCCATGGATTTGGTCGGGACTTTTGACCTCGTCTTGCTCGAGGCAGTACTGAAGCCTGGTGTGCCTTGGATTTGCACTCAAACCCTAAACCCTAAACCCCCCCAAGTTCATCAACATGAAGACTCCAAAAAGGGCCTAAAGGGAAGCTTGAAGGGGTTCCATGCTTGCTTGGGGAAGGCTTACACAGGGAGTTGGGAAGAACGGAGAGAAGGCGAACCCGGGTTTACGCAACTATCCGGAATCATCTCCGCCCGCCTAGGATCACTGCAATTTGAACTTGAACTTGCAAAGGGTGCATGATTTAAGGTTTAGGGTTCAGCACTCTTTGCAAACGTATGTATGTGAAGGTGCGACTTATGGAGTCTAGTCGGCTACTCTCTGGTCCAACCCACTCCCCCACGAATAGACCGGCAAGACATAGAAGAGCGGGGGACTTCATCAGTAGCTTAGGGCTTTGAGTTTGGAGGTCGGAGTTGGGGTTGCAAGATGTCAGGACATGCATGTGCACCTTACATATACACTACCTAACCATGATTGGCCTACCCTAAACCCTAGCTCACTTGTTTCGCCTGCTTTGCCAATGAAGCTTCCCATGCCGCCAGACCATCTCCAATGACCTGCGGCGAGCGGGGTAAAGGGTGCTTTGGTCCCCTTTCCCCAGGCCCTTTGGGCCCTGTGCTCCTGTTTCGAAATAGAGAGCGAAATCTTCCTCCGCTTCTTCTTTACTGCGTAGCACTCGAAAAGGACTCCACGAGAGCATCGGATGCTTCATCCAGTACGCGAATCCGTGAGCGAGTGCTGTCTGAAAGACCAAGAAAAAGAACTTGGGCTGCAACCTCCTGCAAGTAGTATTCCAATGTCTTCGTCCTCGCGCAGCGTCCGCGCCAGGCCAACAAAGGAATGTTCTCTGTGCAGATGTAGAAGTGCGTGGCACCAGAACCGCGTAAAACGCCAGGTGTCGCACCCTGCTGCGCGGCGCGGCATGGGAGGCCCAGTCTTGACAAGACGGCGTCCCACTGCCGACGGAAACTGCGCAGCGAGGCCAGGTACAGCTTCTGTTCCAAACCAAGGCCCTTGTACAACGACTCCAGGAAACGAAATGCACAGGGATCATCGATGCGGCCATGTTGCCTGCGCGCAAACCGTGAGGTCTTTGGGTTCCTGAAGTGCACGAAAAGTGACGAAGTGTAACCAAGCGTGTCCGCCGGGAAGACCAAGTCTTTACGAGTGAGGGCTACAAGCTCGCCAGGGTGCAGCATAGCCAGAAAACCGATCATGACGAGGCCAGCCCACAACTTCCAGTCCCAGAGTAACGCGAGGGCCACGCTGCCACTTTTTGTCCACCTGCCAAGCTTCGGTCAAAAAGTTGCGATGAGCTGGGTATCTGTCTTGAACCGCCGTGATGGCATACACGTACAAATAGCGAGGAAAGCCGTTCTCGTAAAGGTGCAGTCCAAAAGCCCTCGGAGAGCAGTCGCGGTGGTCACACTACTTTCGAAAACAACCTCAGGAGCACAGGTGAGCGTCGCAGCGAGCCAGGCACGAAAGGCAGCGAAGCTCTTCTGCACCTTCTTTGCAGTACTGGGCGCGAAGCCAGCATTCAGGTCAAGCGGCCCACGGCGCCGTTGAGGCGCAGGACCGGGGTTACGTTCGATGTCGCCACCCAACAGCAACAGGAAGCGCAACCACCGAGCGGGGATCTTCTTGATCCTTGCAGACAGCACAACTTTGTCGAACTCCCGGGCGTCTCCCAAGAGTAGTCTCTCGAGCCAACGAGGTTTGCCTCGAGAAGGCAGTGGCACTGCAGAGCCCCGGGACGGGCCGTCGGCCACGTTGTCACCTGAGTAACAGTGCAGCAGACTCGTGTACAAACCGGAACCTAACACGTACCCTAGGGACCCCTGAAGAACCCTACTCATGGCATAACTACTAGAATGACCCTTGGCTGCAGCGCCAATGGTCACACGGGAATCTAAGAGGCCTACCGCGCGGAGGCGCGACCCTTTACGGGCAAAGGACTTAACCCAGCTCTTATAAACCCGGGACTCATTAACATTTATGCCAGGCTTCTTAAAGTTACACCTAAAAAGTTCTCGGAAGTGCAAGCTGCGGCAGATCTCGCTGATCCACTCTGGGTCTTCGAACCACTCACGTTCAGGGAAAGACTGAAGGCCAGCTTCGCGCACAGGAGGCAAGTGATGTTGTATCGGCAACCCGTACCTAGGACCGATTGTGTTGAGTTGCTGGCTATCGATGACCACATTTGTATCCAAAAGGTTAGGATTGTTGACCTCAGCAAGCGCTTGCCGGCACGGAACACCCAGATCATGGACAATGCTTCTCGGGCATATCGCCAAGTCGGCCTTGTGCTCAACGATGACAAGAAACGGCGCTTCAAAACCTCGGGCGTGCGGTTCGGTGCTGAGCTTGACGGCATAAAGGGGATCGTCAGTCCTCCTCGCATTCGCGTTTGGTCATTAGCTGTTTTGACTGCAGCGGTTGCTGAAAGGGGGACTGCCACTCGCGAGCTTTTGGAACGCCTGCTTGGTGCTGGGTTCACTCCTTGATGTTTAGGCGACCGATTTTTGCAGTTGTCGATGCTTTGTTCCATGAGGGTCAGGGTTTGCCAAGACATCAGTTGTTCACGCTGTCCAATCAGTCCCGAGATGAGTTGCTGATGCTTTGCAGCCTGTGCACATGTTTGCAAACTGATTTGAGAGCTGACTACGATCCCTCCTTGTATTGCATGGGTGCTTCACCTCACGGAGGCACCGTGTGCTCGGCTCAGATTGGCGAAGCTGCTTCCTTTGAATTGTGGAGACATGGGGAGTTGCGGGGTTACCGCACGCGTTTGCAGTCCGAAGTTTCCAGCATTCTTTCGGAAAAGGGAATCCCCAACTTTGGCGCTGAAAGTTTTGGAGATCATAATCCCGTCCCGAACCCTTTTAAGCCAGTGCTGCATTTTGCTAATTCCGTCCCCGAACCCCTTGAGGAAGGCATTCTCTTTGATTGTGTCGAGATTTTTCGAGGGACAGGAAATTGGAGCATGCGCCATCAGAACGCAGGGCTTGTGGTTCACGCAGGTTATGATCTGAAAGGGCCCGATTGCCGTCATGTTGATGTGTTGGATGGCCCCATTCGCCGAGAGCTGGTTGCACTGGCTTTGAGACGGGTGGTTCGGGAGTGGCATGCGGGTGTCCCCTGCGTGTCCTTTGGCACACTGAGAAGGCCTCGCGTGCGCAGCCGCGCCCAGCCTGCGGGATTTCAGCCTGACGATCCATTCACCCGTGCGCACAACAGCCTGGCCCGGCTGGTAGCATTCGTGTTTTGCATCGCGGTTCAGTTTGGCCAATTCGTTTCCATTGAACTGCCTGCGGGTACATCGCTTTACCATTTGCACTGCTACCGCGTGCTTGTGACTCTGGGCTGCGTGGTCAGCACTTTCTGTTTCTGCAGCTTTGGGTCACCCTGCTTGAAGCGATCCCGCTGGTTGCGCAACAAACCTTGGCTTTGCAGACTGGAGTGCTCGTGCACTTGCGGGCGCAGTCGGCACTTTGAGGTGCGTGGCACTTTTACTGCTGAAAGATTGGCTGAGTTTCATGCCTTGGCAAAACCATCCGTTGAAGCTGTGTATGGCCTGTGAGCCCGAAGCTTGGTCAGTCGGTTGCCGAGTTCAGTGGTGCGTACCCGCTACGTCTGGCGGCCTCCATGGCCAGTGGTTCCCTTGCTGCTTCGCGCGGCCACACAAAGAGGACGCCACTGTCAGCACGCGTCCGCGCTGCACGCTGGCTGGGCACAGATCCCGAAGAAACCCATAGTGCGCAGCTTGACCTACCTCGACAGCTAGGGAGTAAAAGTATTCAAGGAAAGAAGCTGAGGACCCTCCATGCCGACACCGGATGCACACTCGAGATGAGCCAGCTCTGCTGGCTGGAAGCGGCAACGAATTGAATTCCGAACTGCTCGGCTTGGGCTTATCTTGAAGGTATAATAGTAATCGCTAAGGTCATCGGCAGCACACCTAAAGGACATGCCGGGTTCAAGCCGGAGCAGCGTCAAAAGGGAGCCAGGCGCAAGGGTGCGGGAATAATGGGTGATGGTATGCGACGTAGAGTTGGCAACTGTGGGATTCATGATCAACCTATCATGGGCAGCGCTCTTGCTGACACTGAACAAGCCAACACACTCATCCCAAGGCAAGGCAGTAGCAGGAGTGACCCGAACAGCATTCAAACTATGCCACTCAGAAGCCATACGCAAAAGCTCCTGGCGAGAGCAGTGCACTTTGGCTGCTGGAAGGCCACTGGCTTTTAGCTTTGCGAAGCACTGCCGGTTCTTCGTAAGCGCTACTTAGAAGGGGTTCCAGGAAAGGCTTTGGGTCAAAGGAGGGGGCGTACCGCCATTTAATCCTATCAGCAACCACCGGCAATGCTGTCGTGCTCCGAAAGTTGATAAAGCGCGGCTCAGGGCCGCCTTCAGGCTGACAGGAAGCATGGCTAGGACGCTCTGGTTCAGACCCCGATTTCCCATAAGGATCGAAGGACGCATGCAACACCGAAACCCAATCACAAAGGTCCTGACCCCTAAGACTACCAAAGGGTAGTTCCTGAAGCAGCTGGGTAAGTGAATTAAATTTGTCAGCGGAGAATTCGGGCATGGCTAGGGGGGTCCTTAGGGTACCCTAGGCCTTCCCAATTCAGGGCGCAGACTGTGAGCTGAAGCAACCGATTTTGGACCCCGAATTATAAAAAGCATCAACCATACGGGAGGCGAGCTTGACAGGGTCGCTCAGCACTGTACATTGGGGATCGAAATCAGGCAGCTTAGGGGAGCAGTGCTTATGGGAAAAGGTATTACCACCCCTAGGCCCTGACCCTGAACTCACGCAGGTGGAGTCTCGCCGCCCTTTTGGCGGCCGCCGCGCCGAGGTCTGCGCGCGGGCTCTCCGTCTGGGCCGTTGTCGGGGGTCGGCCCTTTCCGCCTATCTGTGCCACGCGAGTCTCGGCATAGTCGAGGGGTCGACCTTCAGGTAAGCTAGGTTCGCAGCCAGCCATTGCGGCGCACACAGCCGGCTGAACGGTTTCAATCCAGGAGCTCGCCGCACTTGCCACATCTGGGGAGCCGGATCTGGATATCCACTCAGCAGCCACGCTAAAGACAGTTTCCCGCTGTCGAGGGCGGCTTGCTCGGCAAACACTAGAAGGCGACTGCAGAACCTCTGCAGCTCCTCGTTCCCGCATTGATGGCCCGTCTCCCAGCCTGAAGCCGCCAAAGCTGCTACATGCCCCAGCAACCGATGCTCTGCAAAAGGAACTCGCTGACTCACATAGGTTCTCATCAGACCTGGTTCCGAGGAGCTGAGGCCTAGTTCCGACAGAGCGTTGTCCTCCACGACCCGAGCCACTTTGCGCAAGTTGGCAGAAAAGCTTCGCGGGCCATGTGCCCCTTGATTCCTGAGGATGAGTCGGATGCGCTTGGCCCGCCGCCGAGGGCGGCCTGGAAGCTGTCCTGAGGTCGGTTCGACGCAAGCTTCTCCAAAAAAACCGCGTTCGCCAACAACAATCCGTCCATTGGAGGCAATGCTTTGAACTCGCTTTCCAGACGCAAACCAGGCGCCGGGTCCGCTCGCTGGGTCTGCTCCACACGCCCTGTCCGAGCCGGAGGTGCGCCGGCTAAGCGCCAGCTGCTCCCAGTCGGCTGCGCTCATCCGGCGCCCTTGGTTGAAGAGAGCCGCATTCTCCTGGGCGCGGGGGTGTCATCCCGGCCCCCGCCGCCATGTCCGGCGCGCGGCCGCCAGTAGTTGCAGCCGCCGGTTTCGGCAGAAGTTCCGCGTCCCTCGGGTATCTCTGCCGCAGAGTGATACTCTTGAGCAGTCTCCGGGTCCAGATCGTCTATCCAGTTGTACGCAGCCTGCAAAGCATCTGCGCCCCGGGGACGGGCAGCTGTACCATCTACCTGCAGCACAGTGAGTCTTTGCATTGCAAGGATTCCCAAGGCAGGTCTACCAGCAGCAAAGCTCCGGGCCCCAGCTGTCGTCCTCGAGCAGTTTCGCAAGGCAGCTCTGAAGCGATAGACTTAAGAAAACCCCGTCCGCACTCAGTAAGGTGCTCAGGAAGTCGGTGACCACCTCGACGTCTGGCATGCAAATCATAAACCCATTGATTCTGCACATCAGGACATAGCAGGCCACAAAGCGAGGAGCCCCATCGTCGCCGGCTTGCTGGCGCAGATAGATTCTTGGCAAGGGTCGCCCTTCCAGAACCTGTCCCACTGCAGTCTCGAATTCCTGGCGAGTCATTGCTCGCCTCATCCTTTCAGAGCCGGCGGTCATCCTCGGCCGGCACCCAAGAGATATGCGTCACACTCTGCCTGGCTGGGGAACGAATGGCAATAGGCCTTCTTATCGAAGGGCTCGCCTGAAGCACCTCGAACCGCAGCTGCAAACACACTGTACTTGCGAGTCCACCCCCCTTTCGGGAAGCGAGGCGAAGCAAGGATCAAATAGATGGTGTTCTTCAGTCCAGGCAGTGCCGGCGTAGGCAGCGGGCAATACACAGACTGTTCCAAGCACTGACGCACTGAAAGACCAGCTCGGTAGGCTCGGGCTGCTCGGGCAAATGCTGTCCAGTCACCTCTAGAGGTCAGGAGTCGAGCAAATGGTTCCACCTGCAGTAGCTTCAGAGCACCAAGAGCTTAGGCAGTGTTGGCTTCCAGCACTGCACTGTCTGAGGCTTGCTCCGAGGAGGCCTCCGACGGGGGGTCAATCACCTCGAACCCCAAATCCGGATCCGCACATCCAACGAGCTGAGCCTGATGACCCAGCGGTGCGGCGGACCTCTATCTCCAGGTCCCCCACTCTCACGGTGATGCGTTCAATGTCCCGCTCTAGCTCGCTCATGCACGATGAGGGCGGCGGTACTCCGCCAGTCGGCCGCGACCAACACGATCCCCAGCCTCAGGCAGAACCCAGAAGTCGAAGATAGCCGCTCGGCCAGTGATTAGCAGAAAGCGCCTGAACGCGCTCGGGAGCAGAAGGCAGCTGATGAAAGCACCACAGCACAGTCCAAAGGTGAATACCCCCAGAACCGGATCAAAAAGCCCCAGGGCGTCGCAGGACAGGGTTGGCTGCTCCAGCTTGACAGAAGTTGCCTAGCCTCGAAGAGCACAGGAGCCCATTGCCCGAGTGGCATCGACTCCCAAAACTTGAGCAGCATTAGCCGCGCGAACACTCCACTGCATGAGATACTAGGCAAAGCCTGAACCTTAACCCTAAAGCCTAAACCCAGGACCCTAAACCCAAAACTCTGTTGAAGCCCGAACCCTAAACCTCCCATCCGGCCAGGGAGACAAGTTTCCTGTAGATCACATCATCACGCAGGGCCGCTTCCAGGCATGACTCATCTGGACCAACCACGCACCTCGGGTCAATCCCCCACCCAGTAATGGGTACCACAAGTGACTATTGTAGGTATATTAAGGCCCTAGTAACTGCATGTCAAGGAGTTATGACTATAGGGGGTATTGACCTAACCCACACCTTTCACTATCTCAACAGGGTAGTTAGGGTGTAGGGTTGAAAGTTTAGGTTTTAGGTAGGTCCGGGAGGGGAGCTTACGTGAGAGTATATCGTGGTATAGTCCTTGCTTAGGGACTCCGCAAAAAGGGTCCCTCAAACCCATGTTCCCCAATCTATCCCTCTGTAACCCCCACGGTGCCCCGACAAGCCCGCCCCTTAAACCCTCACAAAACCCCCAACCGTATGGTACACCTGTTGAAATCATTCTTCAGCTTTGGAAGTAGAACCCCAGACCCTAAACCCTAAACCCCAAACCCTCCCCCATGTAACCGATATGGGGTTTGCAGCCTAAACGCTTAAGTCTGTGTCAAGCCAAGCACTCCAATTCGCAATGGCCACGCCCAGGCTGGAAGGTCCTTACTTCATATGAGCTGTAGTCTAAACTCCTTCAAGGGGGGGTATATAGGGGATTATATTGGGGAGTACTCTTGGGATAATTAGAGGGCATACTAGGAGTTTAGACTATAGCTCATACAGTCGTTTCCATTTTCTTTTCCAGTATCCCTATATAATCCCAATACCCTATAATCCCTATATATCCCTATGTAACCTCTATATGAGGGACATGGAAATGGTTGGGACCTTTTTACTCGGACTTTTTTTCCGTCCGCCGGCAAGCGTCCAGAATGAGGGTCAGGGCCAGGAAAGGATTTGGGATTTGGGGTGTGGGGTTGGGGCTTTTGGGGCTTAAGGGCAGCACAACTTTGAGAATGTCCGGCAAGAGCTGTTTCAGCACTGTCTGGCGTTTTTCGTTTCCTCACTTTTCTTTCGGTGCAGCAGAAAAGCCCATGCAGTTCAAGCATTGCTGCTAGTACTTCCTGCTGCCGCGGCTGCTGCTCCTCCTGTTCCCACGAAAAACTCATGCAATCCATACTAGAAATAACTAAGGAGCCCGCACACAGTGACAGTCCAGAATCAGCCCTGCAGTACAAACCCTAAACACAAAACCCCATACCCACCATTAACCTTCCAGAAAACTGGTAGCATACAGGGATCATCCCTCCGGTCTAGGTATTTGCCCCAATATAAGGGTTTCCCGAAAATTAGGGGTACAGTTTTGGGAGTCCCCGGAATAACAAGGAGTACGGTATTTTGGGGTAGAAATACCGTGTACCGGTTAATCTATCCGAAAAGCCGGATGAATCGCCCATCTTGAAAACCTCTCAATACAAGTTTTACACTGACCCTAGAACGCTAATCCGTGTGCCCGAAACCTACACTCTCACCAGACAGCCCAAACCCTAAATCCCACACAGCATGTCAATTCGGAACTGATGCTGTCCCAAGATGAAGCCTTTAAAGCCTGTGTCTACGCCCAACAGAACCCTTCTCCCCACGCCTGGCAGACTTGAGCAAGCCTGTATAAGCTCAAAACTTCTGAAACCGCTGATCCCTTAGCCATATGAAATCCCGACCTAAACACGAAATCAAGAAAAAACGAGCCTAACCCCAAACCCTAGTCGAAGCATGGCGTCCGATTGCCATCCAACTCGATCTTGCCTCCATTGCTCATCGGGTTCGGCACCACGCTGCTGTCGAACCAGAAATTTGGCAGCTTGACCTAAGTTCAAGGTTGTAGGGTTTGGGGTAGATATGTATGCCAAACTTGGGGCTTCATGTGGGGTCTAAACATGCGAGGATACTAGCAGCTCCCGGAGGGTGAACTTGAGATGCTGCTGCAAGATCGGGTCAGAATGCCATGGTCCCGGCCTATTTAGTCCCAGCATTTACCAGTGGTTCCTATATGATTTTGCATACTGGATGCGTTATCACGATGATGTTCAGTATGAGGATGTCCCATCCCCATATTGCTGAGGAGCTTCTCGCATCCCAGCTGATGTGCCAGCTGAATCCGTGAACTGGTCACCGATGCTCATAGCCTGCTGATTCAAGGCTTCGAGGTTTAGGGTTGGGGGTTGCTTCAAATCAGTACGCCGGCTACAAATCAGTACGCCGCCTCGAACGCATAGCCCTTCGCACCCTGAAAATATGAAATAGCAGTGATATTCTCGTGGGTTAAGCACATCTGAAAAAATCTACGTAGGTTCTGGGGCCGCTCTTTGCGAACCATCATAGGTCGCAGCCCCGGCTCCACGAAAAAACTCAAGCGTGGCTCAGGCACTCCACAACCTACACCCCAAATCGCACCATTGATACCAAAAATCTGCACCACCCCAAGTATCTGATACCCAGGGAAGTGTGGCATTACAGCATAAGGAGGTCTTGCAGGGTTTTCATGCCAATGAATAGGGGTTGAGATCTTGGAGCTCTTTGAAGGTCTCGTTTGACCAGCACCCAGCCAAGCACACCCTCCCTTGAAAAATTGCCATGTAACGAAACAAGGATTTGGGGATTCCCCAAAATCAGGGGTGCCTTTTTTGGGGGTCCCTAAAGATTCTAGTAGTTGGAGGGTGAGGGTGAATCAGAGGCCTTAATTATTACCAATATCATCTTTGGATCTGTTTGAGGTACTGGGACCACATTGTAAGTAAATCACACAGGCTTCTACATGTTGGGCAGCAAAGTTAAATCGTAAATGGACAGAAGGAATTCGAATCATTCAGCACCAAGACTGAAGCTGGCCGACTCTGTCGATAAATGGGCGAGGAACACACGACTGCTACGGTGATCATGACCACTGCGGCTATCACTAGCAAAACGACTTAAACGGAAGCTTACAACACAGCAGCTCCCAAAAAATGCCATGTACATCATAGTTACATCTTTTCAACATACTCCAAGTTACAGAGTCCTAAACTCAACACAGAAGACAGCAAGTCCCAAGGCCAACTGAGGCCCACGCCCAGAACACGTTTTGGCGCTCGCTGAACCACTTCCGAAGGGCTGCTTTGTAGGCGAGGGAGCACCCCCTCGACTGGCAACCGCCAACTCCACCTGGAAAACAGAATCATAGGTTTAGGGTTTGGGGTAAGGGCTTAGGGTTAGGATTTAGGGTTTAGGGTTTAGGGTTTAGGGAATTAGGGTTTAGGGAATCATAGGTACTGGTGATGATGATGATAATGGAAATTCCTGCCTGACCTCAGTATACTTTAGTACCATACTTCCCAAGGAATAGGGTACTTAGGTTCATGCAGGATTTTAGGATCCACCATAGCATGCCATAGCACTGGCAATGGTGATAAGATGTAGATGTTTAAACAGCTTTAGGGATCCTCGCTACATTACTGTTCTCAAAGTGGGCAAAACAGTACTGCAATGGGAACCAAATAGGGACCCCTATTTTCAGGATACTTGGTAGCTCTAAAGTCAAGAGATACCACTGGGGGAGCCCGAGCAATCCTGGGCATCTCTCAAAATCAAGGCACCTTTGCGGGCCTTAAGGATCATCTGGTGGATGGAAGGTGATTAGGAGGGGCTGAAATTAGGAAATGCTTTGAGAAGCACCCAGATTACGGTCCAGCACAAAACCTAGTTGCAACTTTGTATCACGCGACGCCTCAACCCCAAAACACCGCAAACCTTAAACGATTGGCCTGTCATGAAGACGTGGGAGTCAATCCATGCAGGGCTCACCGGCAAGTTGTCTGCTACCCAGATCCCCGTAGCTGCAGCCTTCAATCGTGTGCAGTATCTCGCAGTGAAGAAATAGCACTGAAATGGAGCGCTGGAATTCTCGGAGAGCCCACACCATCTCTTGACAAAGCTGATGGCAGCGGCAAGCGCAGGTGCCTTGCCCACGAGGTCAGTGTCATTGAAGCCTGTGTATGCTAGAGTGTTGTCGACGTCGAACATGATCGCAGGAGTTTTGTGCTTTGGCAGAATTTCCATCAAGTTGCCCAGGCTTTGCGAGCTGCGTTATAGGATGCCTGCAAGTCTTGTGCAAATTGCGAGTCCTCGCCATAAACCACATAACTGTAGTTGGCAAGGTGAACTTCAGGTTCATGCCGCGGGTTGGTAGCCTGTTCAGGTGTCCGGGCAGCGATCTCATTTCGGCAATGCTGAACGTTTCCCGGCATAAACTGCTTTCTGTCCAAGTGAAGGTCCTGCACTGTTTGCGGCTGGCTGGTGAAGTTAATGTAGAGCCGCAGGATATACTCATACTTTGACTTCCAATACTCCACTTCCTCCTTCAGCTTTTCAATCTCCTGGCGCTGTGCTTTTGCCAAGAGACTTGCCTGTGCATCATCAGATGTCACGTCATCCCAGCGCAGCCTGTAGGAGACATGAAGCACAAAAAACACAGCAGGCTTGTGGCCGCCGGTGACCATAGCGACCCTCGTAGACATTGCATTCGAGTTTGGTGAGTTTAGGGTTTAGGGTTTAGGGTTTGGGTGGGGTAGGGCAAAGCCGGGAAAGTATATTTCTCGAGCCACGTAAGCTCCCCACCACAGATCAACTACTGTGACGGAGCCTCGCAAGCACAAGCAACGTCTACAAGTCGGGAACAAGACAGGCCAGACTTGAGATCCCGACCATTGGCGGAGAGAACATGTGTCCAAGCTCAACGGTCCACGACTACCTGCGATGCGGCGGCCATGTAGTTCGCATCTTACCCAGCCAGTGGAGACTACCACGCATGACTTGACTGAATTCGACCCACGACGAAATTTCTGAGTCCCAGTCCAATTGCTGGCCATATGGGGGTCTCCCAAAATTTGGGGTACGTGTTTGGGCATCGTGTTAATCGGGATTAATCTTTTGGGTCCATATTGGGATCGCCCTATTTATGGAAGCTGCCATATCTTCACAAACCTCCCAACGCCTTTACCATGAAACGCATTAAACCGAAGTCTCCCTTGGCCATGCCGAATCAAAAGGGCAGTAATAGCAGCGACATTCGCCAGTTGCATGGAACTGCCAAGAACCGTGATGGTGAGAATGCTCAGGGATGATGGCAATCATGTCGCAGAACGGTTGAACTTCTTAGAAGCAGATTGAATGAAATAATCCGCCTACGCCCAACTAATCCTGCAGAAAACATCAGTATCACAGGTAAGACATGCACAGTACGGTCACCAAATTGAACACATTCAAGAATGCCCACAACAATCCCAAACTTTAATCATAGCCACAGAAGAAAAGCTGATAGGTGCTCGGACTGCGCTCGGCTTAGGCAAATCTTGCGATTCCTCCCCTTGCCCCCCACCCTCACTCCCTACGAACATGTTGCATCAACTCCCTGACCCCGAGACGCCCACACACCTTCACCGAGAACCTGCACTTGAGTATACATTATAAGGAACACAGCTAACTCCTAGCCGCTTTTGCCCTACTTGATCCTACACCACTTCTAGCATGATGGAACATCATGCTTACAGGGCTTTCTGCCATACAAGGCCCTGCAGAATTCCACCCTGCAACAACAATCATTGCTGCTCAGATTTATCATCTTCTACGCGTACAATCGAAAATGTCCAACAGTTCAGTGGGGCTAGTAACAGGAAATCCTACCATGAGTGGCTGGACAGTTGTTCCTGGGCAGAAAACCAACAACCTGAAATCGTGGGACCGATCATCAAACAAGCCAGGAGCCTCTGCATTAAGCGGGGCTCCCGTAACCTCTTTCCGGGCACCTTGTGTCGGGCAGGCAACTACAGCTAGACATAGACATCATGTAGGTCTATGTAGGAGGGTTCAAAATTCAAAATTCAAAAGTGGCCAGCTTTTCAGCATTTAAAGCTCGGCTGGTAACCGATATGGAAATATCGGGGAAGGCTTCAAAGACATTGCACATATGTGGACATGAGGGTGATCCAGGATTATGCAAGCAACTTACAAGTACGCGGTTTGTGGTTTGAGGTTTTGGTGTCTCGGAGAACGGATCAGCCCGTCACAAAACAGATTCCAACATCTCAATCTGCGTATGGGGATGACTAGCTTGGTTAAGCCTAGGTGGACCCCCACACAGAAGTAGTGATTATAAATAATAATGGTGATTATATTAGGGTCCTCGTATATTCCTATAACTATGCCATTACAGGGTGGAGGGTCCACCTAAGCTTAGGCTCGAACGACGACTCCGATTTCATGGTTCACATATTTCAGTTCTTTGAGCTTAGAATGTAATACCTATAAAATTCCGAATCATGAAATACTTTCCGTTTTGTTTCCATTCCCTACAAACCTTGAACCCTAAATCCTAAGCCCTGCAACCCATTATTATAGTTTCCATTTTCCACTATCTCTATAAAACCCCCCACATACTATGGTAGTTTCCATTTTCTTTTTATTCTCCCTAAACCCTAAACCCTAAACCGTAAATCTTAAACTCTAAACCCTAAATCTTAAACCCTAAACCCTAATAGTAGTGGAGGTCGGGCTGAAGCCTTGGGCCTGGGATTGCCAGGTTGACTGGAGTGGATGTTGCTGAGAAACACCCCTACACCTATTTCTCGCAGCAAATCAGAATTCAACTCATATGAGCTGTAGTCTAAAGTCCTAATATTGCCCTGAATAGACCCCTTTGGTAGTCCCATCCCCGATATGACCCCCGTTTAGGGAGTTTACACTATAGCTCATATGAACACCAGTTGCTGCTGCCCTCTCCAGTGCCCAAAGAATGAAAAGCAGCTGCAGAAAGCATAAGGCTGGCATAAGGCATCTACGGAAGAAGGGTCTTTAATGCCAGCAGAGCCTCCCCGAACATCATTTGGGGGGATGGAATTGCTAAATAAAGCCTGAACCAGTTTTCTTACAGTCCAAACTACCATGGCCCTGCCTCATTATTTGGTACGGCACAACAGCGCACAACCCGAAAACCTCAAATCGCGTCACCGGAAATGTGAAACAATCTCCTTCCCCTAAACTCTCACACCGGTAGCCTTCAACCTCTACACCCTGAAAACAAAATCCCTAAACCCTACATTCCTCAAATGGCAAACCCTAAATCTTGGGTACTGCCCCCACTCAGTAACAGTTGAATAATGTTTATAATATAGTTATATATAGCCCTTAATAGGACCCCTCATACAGACTGTTACTGGGTGGGGGCAGTACCCAACCTAAATCCTTAAATCGTCCTAAAAGTCCTGAAGCTTAGGTTGGCGCCTTTGGTTCTCACCAGCGGCGCACGGGCTGGAGCCAAATGGTTGCTTGCGTCGCGCGATGCCCGCTTTTAGGGTTGGTGTCTTGAAGTTGAAACAAAAACTACCAAACGGTTTCAGGGTACAGGATATTGGGTTTAGGGCGTATGCTTACGGGTTGGCCGGCGTCTCAAACTCTACATCCTTAGCCAGGGGCCCTTTCCTCTGTTGGCAGGAAGCCCTCCATGCAGCAATGCACTTGATGGACAAAATCTTGCATGACCCTTAAAATACTATACCATCATATACCATCATGATTCCAAGGAACAAGGAAAAGCGGTCATGCAAGATCTTTTAAATCGATCCTGGGGCATTTTGCAAGCACAGGCCAACCTAGAACACCTTGCGACGCTGTTTATGCCGCTTTCACGCACCTTCATTCCAATGGACCGTGCGACTAGACAAAGTCCAAAAGCGTAAGAAGAATGAGGTATCCTACACTTCAGAGCATTAGAACATAGACCTTAAGGCACGCAGCACAAAAACGATTACATTAAACATACAAAAATGGCAGCAATGCCTATGCATTAGTTGTCACTGGATGGTTCAAGGAAAGAGGGCCGTAAAGGCAAGGACTTCGTGTGTGCCCTTGGCCCCCACTAAGACAGCAAAACCTTCGCAAGCTTGGGCAAGATCCAGGAAGTAAGCTGGGATGGCTGAATAAGAAAGTCAGCTGGGAGACTTGAGCTGCGATCATTAGGTCGGAAACTACATTAAGATGTGGGTGAAATCTCAGGGCTATGCTTACTGATGTGGATGTTAGCAACGAATTGAGGAAGGGATCACTGCAGTAGCCCCATAGCATCACAGATAACGCCGCTGGGAAGTAGACATGAGGAGCCTACATCCAAGACCTAGGCAGAAATCGCAAAGGAACAGCGACGGCAGGCATGACAGAGTCTTTAGAAATCTGCAGAGTTTGAACAGCTTTTGGAGATTGCTCTCACAGTAGGCTGAGGAAACTTGGACCTGCACCTCTAAGAGCGCATAACCTACAAAGCTTCATCCTCGGAATCAGTCCATGCGTCTGCGCCAGAAAGCTGATCCAGGGAGCCAAAGAAAGCATGTAGGTCCCTGAGGGTATGAGTATTTCATCCGTCACTCATACTACACATGCCTCACCCGAAGTCCTGCTAGGCATGTATGTAGGTACGTCTCGAAAATGAGGATCGGCGTTCAAAACCCCAAAACGATGGAATCCTGAAGGTGTACCCAACGACGGGACCCATTCCTGGCAACAACGAGCAGTGACTCTCCCCAAGAATCCTGTCCTTTGAGAAGCAAAAGATCTTACAAGGGTGCCGATCAACTTGTGCTGAACAACCTCAACCCAAAACCGTAAACGTGAAGCTCTAAACCATACACCCTAAACCCTGAGCCCCAAACCCTAAGCCCTAAAGCTTAAACCCTAAACCTAATGGAGGGATTAGGTAGGCCAAGTCCATTGAAGCATTAGCTGGTTGGGCAACCCTGCAAGATGGGGATTGTCAAACATTCGGTCCTTTGCCTTCCAAAAGTTACCATTCGTCTAGTGATCCATACCCCCACTCCCTAAGCTTTGGAGGCTTCTACCAAAAGATTACAACTTTCTAATCATATGTAAGGGGAGAAATATTTTGGAAATGCCCATGCAGGGTCCCTGCTAACCACTCAGGGAGAATGAGGAATGCACTGCCTGCTAAGGGTGGAAGCTCAAACTTAAAGGCTCCCTGGCTTTGCACGTCAGAAGCAGCACCCGTGCCTCAAGTTAGAAAAGCTTGTAATTTAGGTTCCCAAATGTACCCTTGGCATCCGTTGGCCAGCTTTCAACAATTCGTGAAGATGTGGAAGTAAAACCCAATGCAGCCCGGATTTCAGAAACCGACACACAAGTCAGGTTTTGCTGCGCTGCTCCGCTTGGTGGCTGCGACTCGCCTCCTTCTCCACATAGCTCAGTCGCCTCACGCCCTTACCTTAGGGTTTAGGAAGTTCAGGCTTTATACCTCAAAGCTTAAGAGCGCATGTCTTGTTGAGGTGTAAACCTTACACCTAAAAAAGGCATTCCGCGGACCTGAGCATGGGGTTTTGAGAATCAATGCTTGCCAGTACAAAGCCAAAGCTACTGCTGGCCCTCACCGCCCCCTCGTTCCTCCAAGACAGGTTACCACGTTCAAAAGCTATGGACAGCCGGCGATAAAAGCCCGCCGGAAGGCGACCCGGGTGGGCAAAGCAAACAAGTGCGTGTGCAACGCATTGAACATGCCTCTGGAGGCAAATGTTCCCCTCATCACAGAATCTACGGCTCATGGTCATGCTGCTTGGGTGCAGGCCTCATGGCAGAAGGGCCTAAAGTTTAGGATGTGAGGTTAACATGGCCACCTGCCTAAAACACCCCCCCACCCACCCCACCCGACCCCACCCCGCCCCCCAACCCAACCCGCCAAGCAACTGTCAACCTCCCCCCCCAACCCCATGTATCATGCAAGCAGGTCCTGAAAAAAAAACAGGATTCCCAGACCCAAGGGTGCCAGTGTGTTTACAGGGTCCACGAGCTCCAACTAGCCCAAGTCTTAGCCTCTGACTCGTTTCCTTTCTCCTCCTCTGGCTACTATACCTGAATCTTCGCAAGTATAGACTGACCATCCTGCATAATCTTCGGGAGGATGCCCCAGCATCCCTGCTGTTGATACTCCGATAGTTACATGATCTTGGCCTGCTATTTGTTGGTACCAATCGTATAGTTTACGTACTTGTTTGGGCCACTGTTTTACCTACTTCTGGGTTTCAGACGTACTCAACCCAAGCCAAAAATATCTGCATATATCCTTTCCAGGTCTTGTTCCATCTTCTTTTACATTTGATTCTCCATTCTTGGGGTACCATGTCTCAGAAGCCCCGAGGCCCAGGCAGGCGAGCCTTCATCCAAAGATGCGTGTTATCTGGCAGTGGTTCTTTCCGCGAGATGGAAGGGCTACGTTGAGGAGGCTAGGCTTTGGGGGGAAAGGGTGTGGGGCTTTGGGGTCACATGGCTAGGACAAAGGCTTGCGAGCAGAATCACAAATGTGACGACGGGGCCTCCCTCGTACAGGAATGAAGGTATGGATTCTTGAAAAAATCTTACTGGCGGGTAGTAAGGAATAAGGGAGTACATTCTTAAGGCAAAATCGCGCTCATCTTCGTAGCAAAAGCAGCCCAGCGGCGGGAACAAAAGACAGCTACCTTCCGGCACCCACCTTTGATGCGGCTTTGAGGGGCATGGTCTATCCCGTGGTGGCTCAGAAGGCTTGGAACATGCTTCCTTGCAAGCAGAAAGCGGAAAGGCCCTGCCCTGTAAAACGACAGCGTCAGTTTGAACAAATATCATTCCAGTACTCGTACCAGGCATACGGCTAAAGCAGCCAACATGTCAGCAGGCAGGAATCGCGTGTGAGTGGTACGGGGAGATGCACGGGAATTTTCAGGGGGCTTACGGTGTCCTTATTGTAGTTTATGTAGGGTTGCTTTGAGAAACTCACCAATCGCATGGACGGCGCCCGGCCTTGTCATCGGCCCCAACTTGTCTTCCAGGCGCTCGAGCGCCATGTCCGTCAAAGACTGGGCGGGGGCTGGCCCGCACTGCTGCATGTGACTTGTTTGCTACATTGAGCACTGACACAGAAACTCCGCTGTTAAATTGTAAAATCACAAGCCCGTGACGCTGCCGGTTGTCCCAAGCAAGGCCCTCCCGGTCCCAAGAAAACTCTAAAAATCTAAAGTGTAGCCCTTCATGGCGAATGTCTCAGAATCAATACTCCCTGTTTGGGGCCCCTGTAACTAATTCGAGTATCACAACCCAATATCCCCTTCGGCTGCTTCGGGCCCTCTTTTTGAACTTTAACCCCAAGTTTTCCCCAGAGCCTGCAAGGTCTCCAGGGGTACGAGCCTGAGCTTTGCAGTAAGTGCTTGGCAAATAGGGATGTATGTGATTTAGGAGTTGCATATAGGTATGTATGGGGGCTTAACAAGAAACGTTATCGCTTTAGGTTCCTCTTATCGTTCTTTTCCAAGTTTGGGGCCTTACCATTGACGTTATCGTCATTATTTCCGCTTATCGGCTTTCCGACTAAAGCCCCACGTTCTGCACTTCATGGCGCACCGGGACATAATCCTCCGGCGCGGGGTATTATGCAACCCCTAGTGGAGAATCAAATGGAAAGAAATTGGAAACTATGTTCACATAGAGGTTTGTTGGGAATTTGTGATTGGTTTTTCTTGCACGGCCAGGGCACCTAGCATCTAGGTGAACAATTGGGATAACTGGGGCGATTATACTAGCTATAGGGGGTATAAAGGTACCTGCTAACTCCCCATACCGTCCAAGTTAATATGCCCTTCTGAAGGCATCTGCAGGACCGAAATATGTTCAATGAGGTGTCAGGGTCGAGTATACTACAAGTATATATGGATTTCAGAGGGGGGACATTTACAATTATTGAGGCTTCAAATCCCCAAACTTCATTATGTCAACCTGCAGAAAGGGCAGACAAAATTGTCCCTATGAAACCCCTGATAGAGTTCCACATGGTACCTTGTAATCCATTCCCCCTAATTTTAACCCCCCCAATGATGTAAAATACGGGTTCCCCAGAATTTCAAAGTCTGAAATCCGCCCCAAGACTGCCTTTAACAGGACCGAGCTCGGATCCTCTGAATTGGGGGGTCCCTAGCACGACTCTTTAGGATCAGGGATCTCCTTGATTTCCTAGACTTGTACATAAAGTTCAAATGATTTAAGTCGATAATTAGAATCTAATTTCCCACATTCATTGTGGGGTTCTAATTGTTTAGATGTGCCGTCGCCCGGAAGTTCCCCGAAAACCATACTCAAACAAACAGGCTTCGCCTCCAGGATTTAAGTCAGAGTGTTGGGGTTGGAGGGGTGCGGCTCACGTATCCACTCTCCTGCTTAGCGCTCATGGTACGCAGACTTGCTTGAATTGCGGGCAGCATCAACGTGGGCTCCCCTTCCTGTACACTCATGATGGTAGCTTCTAAAGCGTGGGCCACCGAGGCATTCTTCAGAGGAACCGGCTTCTTTTCGGAGAACTTCCGCATTTCAGCAGGCGGGCTGCAGTCAATATTTCCCATCTAATAAATGGACATGGGCTACTTCTTTGAGAACATATTACGGACTATACTAGGCTACAAGAAGGGACCCCTATGTCCACCCCTAATGGTCCCTTGGTCACTTGGTCAGCTTAAAATCGTGCCAAGCAGCCACTGTCGTTGTCGACCTGTGGCTTCCAATCTGGAGCCTTTGTTTACGGGGACTGCTGCTGTGGTGGGCTGCCATCAGCTACCCATGATGTCTGTTTGGCGGCTGGCGTTGATTTCAGGGGCTGCGTCCAATACCCCGTTACTTGGTCTCGGCTCTGATGTCAGACAGACATGTGAGGCACGTTCGGGCCTGGTGCTGTTTGCAAAGTGTTGATACACATTCTGAGCTGCATTTTGAACTGGCCGGGCCCTCCTTTGTCCAGTTCTTCAGAACTTACACCTCGTCCATTTACTCAGTCAACCATGTATTTATCCATTCTTTCAGCCATCCATGCATCCCCATCTTTACTTCCCTTGATTTCGTCTATTCGTTCCACTCGTTGCATTGCTCCCGCTGATTCCACTCCTGCCCTTGATTCCATCATATTCCACCAGTGTCGTTCATCCACAGATCCAATGCATCAATGCAGTCATTCCGTTCGAGCTGGGATGGCATGGGAACGACACGAGCCCGCATCAGCTTTGAAAGTACTCGTCACCTAATGCTCCTGCGTGCAATAACTGTTCACCTCTGATAGGAGTCGCAGCTTCTGCTGTGAAAGTTTCTGAATCTTGCGCGGTGGTCTTGATAGTTGTGACTTCCGGCCGTGCAATGATCAGATACAGAAAACAAAATCATGCTTCCCGGGTCTCCCAACTGTGTTTGTCAGCAAACTGGGAAGGCTTAATCTGATCGGCCGGATCTACACCTCCTCGCCACGCCTCCGCGCCGCGCAGGGGCGGCCGCTGAGCCGGGCCGTCCCCGGCCGCGGTCGCGGGCACAATGAAGCACCTCGCGAGGTTTAGGTCTTAGGTTGGATGGGCTTTGTGTGAGCAGGCACTCTCCTCAACCTTGGACAGGGAGACTAGGGGCACTAGACCCAGGGGCTCCCACAGTCCCCAATTCGTTGACAGGCACCTCTTGAGCCCCAAGCTTAAGGTTTTGCAGCCCAAACGGGTCGAAATCTCTGACACGCGAAGTGCCCATCTATCATACCAGAATTCCCAGAGGAAGCTTCCGCGTTAGCAAACTGTTCAACAACCCATCAGAGTCACGGCATCTGTTGTGAGAAGACACGGTCTGCAGTTTTGGCTTCACAGGGTCTCCTCGCCCAAAATTTTGAGAAAAAAAAAAAAGAAAAAACATGAACGGAAGAGCCACCATGCAGCTCAAGGAAGCTGCAGTATGAAGACT
The DNA here is from genome assembly GCA_905231905.1 of Symbiodinium pilosum. NCBI lineage: Eukaryota > Dinophyceae > Suessiales > Symbiodiniaceae > Symbiodinium > Symbiodinium pilosum. Next base: position 7,112 of record CAJNIZ010044558.1, on the reverse strand, counting down.
CAAAAAGTGATGCGAATTTCAGGCTTGTAGGGTACTGCTCAAGCTCGAAAGTTTATGCCAAGAGTAAATGCACTGTAATGAAAGTCACCTGCCTCCCCCCTTAAGAAGAAATCTTAAACTGGTCTACTGAGGAATTTCAGGGCAGCTTTCCCACACAACCCTGAACTGCAAACCTCAAACTCTAAACTCGGAGCCACAAACCCTAGGCATTTCTACAAATCTCGGACAAATGAGCGTCTGCGCCCTTGAATTTTCCTGCAGCCCCAGAACCAATCAGCCCCCCTGGCCAGTCCAAATATTAATGAGGCATTCCACAGCAGACCTTCGGCTGTTCGCTTAAGGATTTTAGTTAGGGCTTTATGTTTAAAAATATTCAGCGATGCCTCAAATTGGCCAAGCAATTACAAAGTGAAGGACAGTCTGAGGCCCTCGCCCCACAACCTCCTCCACCTGTGCGTGCGTCAGACATCCCAGCTGACAGCAAGATCTGTAATCTACGGAGGTATATTAGGACACACTAAAGTTGTCCATAAGGGCAGTTTTGAGAAGTAAGAGGCTTTGGGAGATTACCTTCTTATGGAGATTACCTTCTTATGACTCGGGGCTTTCCCTACCTATAAACCAGACTCTACCACATGCTGCAGGTTGTACTCTGAACCCACCCTTTTTAATGGCACGCATGTTTGAATCTAGCGGCCTATCGTCTGCTGAGGTGCACCAAGCTTACTTCAAGCTTACTTCAAGCTTACTTCAAGCCACGGACCAGCATTCAGATTCACAAATCTGTACCAAACACCAATACCGACATGTAGCGGCATGCTAACTAGATGCCTAGAGTTCTGGTTCCATATGAGGTATTAAGAACCCCTTCTCTCATAATCCTTGTTAAGTCTGAATATGGATAGGAAACAAACATCTACTTGGAGTCCTATGTCTTGTACTTTAAGGCCTGGATCCTAAATCTCTAAGCCCTAAAGCCCTCCAAACCCTACCGCCCTCTGAATTCCAAACCCACAGCCCCAACCAGCAGCCTAATGTTGGAAAGTTATCCTTTCAGGGGTCGGAATAGAACGGAAAAACAGAAACGGTACCGAATAGAGCCAACCTTTGTTCCGGGCTACATGGTGTACAAGCTTAGGTTTGCCATGAACCTGGCACAACTAAAAACCCTAGATAGTAGCTTCCATTTTCTTTTCCATTATCTCTATATAACCCCTATACAATCCCTATATAACCCCATTATCCCGACAAATCCTACATGCAGCACGAAGAATACTCAAGTGGGAAACCTGAAACTGCTGGGTCATGGAGTCCTTCAACTCCCATCCTGGCACCAGCCCAGTCCACACAACCTACGCGAATGCTTGGCCTGATCTAGAATCTAGACTTTAGGACTTACGGGGGTTTTGGGTCCCTCTCTCCAACAACTTGGGATGAACATAGCGCCTTTTGTGTGTATGGATTCGGTGAGTTTCCTTGAATTTCCACAACATTCTGTCTCCAAGCGATAGCCAGGCCTCTTCACCGTGGCGGCTCCGGCGAATGTCGGAGTACCTGCCCAAAGGATCCAAGCTCTAGGATAAAAGTGCCCATGCATCCAAAAAGCGTTTCGTGTGGATGTTTTTCTCGGTGTCATGAGCTTGGTACGCTAGCTAGCGTCTTTAGAAGGCGTGTGTTAGCGGAAGGTTGGAGAAGTTCAGCTCCCAGGGTTTGCCCTCAGTGCTCTCACATTTAGCAATCGCAGAGCAATTGCGACCTGGTAATGGTAGCCGCTGCCTCACAAAAAAATCTGCTGGCAAACACGCGGTGGAGCTGTGGCTATGCCTCACTTCTGACCCCACTCCGCAAGTCGTCTTACTGGTTGTTAATACGGAATGGAGGAATGAAACTTCCTTCCCTTCTAGGAGCCAAGATCTTGGTAGGGGCACCTAATTACTTTGGATACATTACTGAAGGGCCTGAGGCTAATAAATGAGGAGTTTTTCAGGCGGGGAGTTACCAGGTCTGGCAGGGCCTGGAACTCCTAATCGCGAACTGCCTGAGACCTGAAAGCCCTTCATTTTGAGGGTTCCCCAGCGGGACCTATACTCTGGGGTCCGTGAACTGAGGGTGTTTAGGGCATAAGGTAGATCCCAAACCCTGAAGTCCGAAGCTCTCATCTGGGCCAGCCTGGAAGGGTTGTATAGGGTTTATATTGGGGCTATATTGGGATGATCCCCCGGCTGTCCATGACTGCACTTGTGTCCTGACCGTACTTCCTCGGTGCCGGTGCATGCGGTCGGGCTGAGGTGGACGCCGCACAGTGATTACGATTAGGCTGTGACCCTGACATCCTGAACATTTTCAAGGATGATTTCGCAGTTTCCACAGGAAATTGGCCGCAGAGAGTATATCCCACATATGGAGATTCATTTGAGTAAGAACTCCACATGAGCTATAGTCTAAACTCCTAGTATCCCCCTTAACAAGCCCTATAGTAATCCCCTATATAATTCCCTATATAACCCCCCTATAAGGAGTTTAGACTATGGCCAGAAATGGGGCCCCATGCTTGGCAACTTGGTCCCCATAAGCTGGGGAATGAGCTGGCTGTTTCTCAGAAGAGGGGTCGACCCATGAACGTGCTGAAGTAGACCGAGCCGCATCTGAGCGTGTGCCAAAACTTTTTGGTCTACATGGATTGTCTCGAAAGAATTTTCGCAGAATAACGACTTGAAGACTTCAAGAAACGGCTTGGGAACACCATATCCAAATAAAATGGCTTCGGACCAGCGACATGAACACCACAAAACCAGAGCCCGTTAAGGTACGATCGGGTTGCGAGGCAATTATCGGGGTCCCTGCTAGATTCCACAGTTCGAAAAATATCAGGATCACGTCAGCGCTGTGTATAGGGGCTGGCTCCAACCATCACCGTGGGTGGCGCGGAATTTGTTGTCTTTGTCGTCGAAACGCTCGCCTCCCAGTATCACAGCGGGCGGCTCAGGCTTTGTCGTCTTTGCTGTCGCCAGCCCTCGCCTCCGACTATCACAGCGGGAGGCTCAGACTTTGTCGTCTTTGTCATCGAAACTGCTTTCCTCCATCGCAGTGGGAAGTTGCCCACTGCACCGAAATAAATCCTGTTTGATCATCTGCTCCTGGGTTCACCTGTCCACCGGGCACAACAACATGCGCGAATACAATCCTGCAAACAGCTACCGGGGCCGAAAACAAAATCCTGGATGAAGAACTGATGGAAATAGAATTTGAGGCTTAACCCCCCTAGATTCATTTTACCGCATCCGACCCCTATGCTGTTTTGCGGTGGGCAAGAATACAAGATCCTAAGCCAAGGTTGACACACAAGCGCATACCAGTAGCTGGAAGCAGGATTTGCTAAGATGCTGTCATGTGCAAGACTTGTAAACACACGAGTCTCGAAGAAACACCCTACACTCTGAGCCCTGATCCGTAAACCTTCACCGCTCCTTGCCTCCGAGTCTGGCAACTTCGCCACGGTGTTCGACACTGAGGCGCGCAATTGCAAATCACCCCTGCTGAAAACATAGGGCTTAGGGTCTAGGATCTAGGGCTTTTCAGTTTGAGGGGGAGACGGCGCTGCTTTACGGGGCAAATGCGGGTTCCCAGTCTCCTTTTGCACAGCAAGCCGTTTGAACTACAGACAGTTTCATAATAGATGAAAGCCTCGCGTCAGCCTGAAAGAGCATGAGGACCAACACCCATATGACACTAGATTCCACCGACCCGCATGTTGTGCTTCCCAAACTAAAGAACGTACTTGACAAGGCTTACTAGGGAGGTTAGAAGCCATCTTAACTGCGGCGTTGAACCTTACACAAAGGTCATGGACTGTGAGGATTTGACATCAAAATATTCTACGTTGCTGTCATACAGGTATGCTAGAACATACCTGCATTCCCTATTCGAATGATCTCAGGCTCTCAGGCCCCCTCAGCCCTACTCAAGTAGAACGCGGGTGCTACAGATCAGGGTCGCGTTTGTATGCCCTAGACCCTAAACAACACAGCCTAAAAGCTATCGTAAACGCCCCACCCCCTGCCCCCCTCCCGCTCTCCTAATCAGGACGATACCATCTTATGCTTTCCATATGCGGAACACAAATCTAGTTTTAAGTTTCCAGGTCTTTACATGGGCCTGTACACAATCCATTCGGGGTAACACTTCCTGAAAACCAGAACAGCCTCAAACTTACCGTGTAAGATGTTCCCCCTCAACTGGGCCAGCGAAGCCTCTATCACTGTCACGCACCTCCTACGGTAGTTTATGAATTCCCCAAGCAACTGGTTCTCTCTCGCTCAGAATTTGCGGCTCTCATCTTTTGATCCCTCTGCCTGAGACATGAATACCCTAGGGCTCTGGCATTGGCCTGCGGCAGCGGGCCAGGTGCTGCCTGGGAACTTTCGTTGCTGAAGTTGACAGCTCAAGGAGCAAGCCCTCAATCAAGCAGGAAGCCAACCCGAATCCGCTAACCCGAATCCGGGCACCAAAATGAAAACGAAATACGGTGCAAAACATGGCACCAAAACATGACACGAAACGACAAGGGTGCCTCCACTCGCTGTCATCATGCTTTCCCCCTGTTCCGGAGCCTGGGGACCCTAACGCGATTTATTCAGGATCGGCCCGCAACCACGAATTCCACCAATGCAAGAAACGTCCATCACTCCATCACTTTCACACTCCTCCTCTAGTTCCAAAGGAACGGGTTCTCTGTCGTTGAGACTTTCAGGTTCCCTCTCTTGCCTGAGCCATGAAAGCTCCTGGGAAAAAATCAAACTCCAGGCGGGGCTCTGGCATTGACCGGTGCCAGCGGGCGGTGTGCTGCCTGGGAACATTTGCTAGATTGACATGTCAACAGGCCCTTAAATGAAGGTAACAGGTAAAAGCCCTCTTTTGAGATGCATACCCGACTAGATCAAGCTCAAGGATTTCAAGAGGAAAGCTTACAGCCACGGAAGCAACCGTGTTGCAGAACCTGATGACACAGTTCACCCTCACCAAAACGAAGATGGAACCCCCAAAATGTAGAAACACAACGCCGGCTAAAAAAAATGAAATACTGTATGGGGTTTCATGTTCGTTTGGGGTAGGGTAGGGTGCAAGGCTTCGCGTTGAAGATTCTACGGCAGACGGCTGAAGGGTCAAAGGCCCAAAGGATTCAGTTCAGTGTTTAGTCCACAGACTCGAAAGGAAATTCAAGAACGGGTAGGATGAGGAATTCTGATTTCAGATCCCAAGCCACGAATTGTTTCTGCGTTATGTGTTGGAAACCTCAAGGCGTCCTAGCGGCCCAGACTTGTCGAGGTCCAAATTGCCATCCAAAAAAAGCAGACAACAATAGCCTCGAAGCAGGCGAGTGCCCCCACAAAACTAACGTGGAAACTAAAACAGACCGCGGTGAACCGGAGCTTCCGGTACATCTTCAATAGTCAGGACCTGCTTTTTGGACCTTATGTGGATAAGTTTTCCACAAACCCTTCACCAAGGAGTAACCTTCCGGTCGAAGTGAAGGATGCCAGTATGATGCGAACCGGCTCGCGCCATTTAGACGTGTTTTGTCTGTCCCCCTATTGGTGGTGGCGAAACGATTTTGACATGTTTTGCCCAAGACATTGGAAAACTCCTCGGCAAGAAGGGCCCACGTGTTGTCCTGCTTTTTCCAATCTCAGAACTTGATGTTGAAACGCAATACGACCGTCTACTGCGGAATACGACCATGGGTATCGTATCAAGGCAGCTCACATACCGTTTCAACAAACCACTGGGCTAATGCAGCTAAAATCGGAAAGGTAAAAAAACAAAACGAATACAAACCAAATTCTGCAACCAATATCACTACATCCGCAGTTCTAATCCAATACCTCTTTTTAGTTGGCCAACCCTTACACCCCACGACCCCCAAACCCTAGTCGCGCGCACCTGTTGTTTCTCACACCCCACACCTGCAATTCAATGCGAAAAAATGAGAGGCCTTCTAGAATCTACTGCTGCGGACCCAACAGAATTGACCAAATCAGCAAAACTTGGAGGGCAACTCGGAATTCAGACCCAACAGTTATGAGAACTCAGAACAACAACTTGGCAACAGCGACTACCACGCATTCCCACTGTTGGTGCTCATCGTATCCATTGTCTGCAAAATTATGTGTTACAACAATCGGATGACCAACGAAACAATGCAGTGGCAGCTGCTGATGGAAACTAAAGTGGTAATTGCCAAGTTTCTCGCATTCACTGCAATGAAAAAGCCGCTACAGAATCCCGACTCTCTCCAACAATTTTTCAACCGGATGCCTTTGTGATCCTTCTGGTTTTTTTAAACCCTTCCGAACTCATGGACAATCTGTTGAAACCCATCAAACGCCAGGAACTTAGCACAGGCGGGGTCTGCAACAAAAAAACAAAGCATAAAATTGCCCATGCAAAGCTAAAATAATCCTAGCCCCGGAACGCAACGTAGAATTTCTTGGCCAAAAACTGTTCAGGCTTCAGGCTTTCTTCCGACCCTGGATGTAGATACACACTTAAGCACTAGCACGCCCCGCCTTGGGGCATCGGGCTCCTGGCGATTGGTACATGGGATGGGATTGGGAGACAAGCGAATCAAGCCTTTGAGGTTGAGGCTTTACGGTCAAGGCTTTGCCGCCAATGGCGGGGTTGATTTGCACAACTTCACGGTCCCGTTTTGGTAGGGTTTGCTCACCACAATGAGCCTGGACGACTGGACTAATCCACTTGTTAAGGGCCCAAAAAAACATGTCCCCCATCACGCGAATCTGGAACATCCCCTGTCCACATGGCAAGCGTGGCCTAGGGTCTGAGCCCATGATTGGTTTCCGATTTTGAAGTCAAGGGTTTCTGAAAAAATGCAACAGCAAAACTACCAAATTTGTTGTAGCAGTAGTGTTAAGTAAGTAGGCATGACGCGCAACCTATGCCCAACAGAATCCAAATGTCTTTAACACAATGACCATGAACAACCTGTCTGAAAAACGCGCGTCCGTCCTTGCAAAACATCGGGCCGCAGGTATTATTCAACTTGGAAGCATACGCCATAGTCTGAGTATCTGAAAATGTTTTGATATCCCAAA
>CAJNIZ010044557.1:24371-36923 GCA_905231905.1 Symbiodinium pilosum | reverse complement strand
AGGGAGCCACGTCAGAAGAGGAAAGGAAGCAGGTTGGGCGAGCAGGTTTCTCAGCAATAACGAGGCCCGAAAAGGTTCAGAAAAGGCCCAGAAGCCCAGAAAAGGCCCGAGGTCCAGAAAAGTAGAAATGGCTTTAGAAAAGGCCCCAGGCCCAGAAAAGGTTGCGAAGAGGTTCAGAAGCCCAGAAAAGGCCCGGAAGAGGCCCACCTCCAGGAGCCTAGAAAGAAGAGGCCCCAGGTCCAGAAAAGGCTGGGAAGCGGAAGTGTAGAAAAGCTTTGGAATCCCAGAAAAGGCCCGAAGAGGCCACAAAAGCCATTGTTTTGAACAATTGTTTCAGGCAGGCTTGCAAAAAGGCTGAAAAAGCACCTGTTTTGAGCCAAATCCAAAAAAACTCGGTCAAAACCCGCCCAACACCCACACAAAACTCCGGACCTGAACTCTATACAATTTCTATCCGAGGCCCAGAAGAGGTTGGGAAGAGGTCCAGAAACTTAAAACAGGCATGAAAGAGGGCCCAGGCCCAGAAAAGGTTGGGAAGAGGCCCAGAAGCCCAGAAAAAGCCCGAAAAGGCCCGGCAGAGGTCCAAGAAGAGGCCCCCAAAAGGCCTTGTTTTGAGCAATTTTTTCAGGCAGGCTTGCAAAACGCTCAACAAGCGCTTGTTTTGCTTCAAATCCAAGCCCTTGTTTTGAACAATTTTTTCAGGCAGGCTTGCATCCCCAAGGCCTACAAAAGAAAGAGGCCCAGAAGCCAGAAAAGGCCCAAAGAGGCCCGAGGCCCACAAGAGGCTGGAAAGAGGCCCAGACACCCAGAAAAGTCAGAGAAAAGGCCCCAAGGCCCAGAAAAGGTTGGGAAGAGGCCAAAAGGTTTGAAGAGGCCCAAGGCCCATGACAAAAGGCCCGAAAGCCTAGAAAAGGCCCGAAGCCGCCCGAGGCCCAGAAAAGGCTGGGAAGAGGCCCAGAAGCCTAGAAAAGGCCCGAGGCCCAGAAGAGGTTGGGAAGAGGTCCAGAAACTTAAAACAAGCACGAAAGAGGGCCCAGGCCGAGAAAAGGCTGGGAAGAGGCCCAGAAGCCCAGAAAAGGCCCGAAAAGGCCCGACATAGCTTCCTGAGGGCCCGGCAAAGGAGGCCTCCAAGAGGCCACCAAAAGGCCTTGTTTTGAGCATTTTTTCAGGCAGGCTTGCAAAAAGGCTGAAAGAGCACCTGTTTTGAGCCAAATCCAAAAAAAAACTCGCTCACCTGAATTGAACAACTCTGGTGGCAACCCAACATTCCTTTTCTTACTACTAGGTACCCCAGTAGTGCCCTTTTTCCCTTTTTATTTGGGGTCTCCTTACTAAAGCTGAATTTTGGGAAAAAGGCTACCCTTAAGGGCTACTGGGGAACCCCGTACACCCTAAACCTTAAACCCTAAACCCAAATCCTTTTTTTTAAGGGAAACCCGAACATCCCTTGAATGAACTCAGGGATCCCAGTATCATTCAAGGATGAGTCCTGACTTCAGCTGCTGAAACCCTAAACCCTCATTGTCACGGGGTTACACGAGTACGGCCCCCAAAGGTACACCCCCTCCCCTCCCCCACAATCTAGATCCCTACTAGGCCTTTAAGCCTTCTATCGTCCTCATTAGCTCTTTAAACCCTGGTGGGGGGGGGGGTTACCTTTGGCGGGTATGGCGCCTTAAACCTTAAACCCCTAAACCCTAAACCCCTAAACCCTCTTCCCTTACATTGATGCCTCGCCAGATCTGAGGTCATGTTGATGTTGTTCGCCAGCTGTTAGAAGCCGGCGCTGACATGGATTTGCATGATGCGAACCTGGGCTTGGCTCCCCTAAACCCTAAGCCCTAGGGTTTAGGGTCTAGGGTTTAGGGTCCTAAAGTATGGTCCCCCTTAAGTAGATAGAATGTGGGTCTATGGGGATCTTTGTATAGCATACCCAAAGCTATTTTATAATCTACCTACTTAATAAGGGGAACCCTAAACCCTAAGCCCTAAATCCTAAACCCTATATTCTATCTACTTAAGGGGAACTAGAACCCTACACCGCAGCGGCTTGACTTCGGGGGATAGATTTCCTTGAAGACCTGCTCTGAAGGGTTTAGGGTTTAGGGGTTTAAAGTTATAGTTCCCCTTAAGTAGATAGAATATAGGGTTTAGCGGTTTAGGGTTTAGGGGTTTACGGTTTAGGGTCCCCTTGTAGAATATTGTAGGCCTTAAGCCCTGAACCCGAAGCCTTAAACCCAAATGCCAAACTCTAACAAGTTCTGATAATTAACCCCCCCCCAATTTGCAGTAAATCCTCCGAATCTCATGATGAAAGCTCTGAATTTGGGGTTTGTAGGGTTCAGGAATGTCATATACTACGAAAGATTTTGCAGCGGGCAGGGAGGTTATCATAGTATTTTCTTCACAAAGTTCCAGCACAGGAATGGTGACACTGCTCTTATGCACGCAGCTGGCAAAGGTCACATCGAAGTTTCGCGAATGCTGGTAGAAGCTGGCGCTGCGACAGACACAGCAGAGTCTGGAATTACATTTATTCAAGATTTGAGGCATTACCTAGACTCCCATACGCTACCACGCGATTAAGGTTTAGAGGTTAGGGTTTGGAGGGGGGGGGCTAAATTGGTATTTGATTTGTATCTAGAAGATACAAGACACCAAGGTCTGTAGGGTATAGGGGTCAGGGTGGGGTTTCAGTACTTGGGGTTTCCAGGATGTCGGTTGTGCCATCCTGAGGAAGCACCCCTGATTTTTCATCCAAAGACTATTAAACCCTATAACCCTAAACCCTAAATGTTAGTAGTTTCCATTTTCGTTTCCATTATCCCCATATATATCCCCTATATAACCCCTTAAAAAAGGGGACCTACATGTTAGCTATGTAAGGAACAACCAAGGATCAAGCAGACTGTACAGCCCTTATTCGTGCCGCCGACGAAGGCTACACTGACATAGTGCGCCTGCTGCTAAAAGCAGGCCACGTCGGAAGAACAGTTTCATGCGTTGAGGTTCATGGCCGATTTGAGTAGGGCGGGTATGTACTTCAAGGTCCCACCAAAAAAGGTCAGGACCAGTTTCAGCTGCAGTCATCCTACATAGAACACAATGACCCAGCGGGTTTGGGGCTTGGTGAGACCAGGGATGGGTGCAACTTCTTGACAAACTCGCATGCTCTCCTCCTAGGAACACTACGGTTGATATTAAACGTCTTGCAGGGGCATTAACCCTAGAAGCCCAGTTACCCATATATTGGGTTCCTGTCCTTAAGACCCTATATAGTTATATACTCTCTGTAACCCAAGGACCTACTATATGGGTACCTGGGCTTCTAGGGTAAGGTCATGCATAATTTTCAGTATCAACTGTGGGATGCGTCCTGTAAGCTCCTGGAGCGAGGGAAGCCGTCATCTTGATGACGCACCCTCGCCCAAACTAGGTCGGAACCCTGTTAAGGCTCTTGTTGGGAGGACAGTAAGTACCTAAACCCCTAAAGCATGTGAAATAATAGCCCTAAACCCATAATAACAGCCATAAAGGCCATTATTTTACATACTTTTGGGGTCCAGGTAGTCTTTGTGCAGGGGCTCCTTGAGGTTCCACGTGAGTTGGGGGGCGTGCCCTAAACACTGAACGTTGGCCGCTATAGCGTAGGAGGACCCCCCATCCTGTAATAGTGGTATAGTAGGAATATAAGAAGACCCTAATATCATCCTTATTATCCATTATAGTCACTATTACTGGGTGGGGGGCCCACCTAAGCTATAGCCCCTTGACCCCCAAACGCACATCCTAAACCTTAACCCCTAAACCCCAAACCCTAAAGCGCGTAAGCAAGCCTTTTGGGGAGGTTACCTGCCAGGTGCTGACAAGGATCGTTGCGACACTGCTGGGAACACTGCCCTTTCTCGCGCTTCCGACAGAGGCCGATGAGATGAAATTTTGGTGATCCTGGGGATGTGCGGTCGCCTTCATGGGGTGGGCTTCATTCAGGATTCTCTGGGTTTTGAGGCCTCTGAGCATAAACCTCTACATTTTGGGTGCGTTGTCTTTGTTATGGCTGCCTTTCTTTCTTTAAGCGGGCCGCTCATTAGTAGACGACAACTTTCCATTTTGAGGATGTGGCCGGCTCGAGATTTCATTCCTTTAGGGTTCAATAAGGCGCCTGTAGAAACCCTAAACCCTAAACCCTAACAGTAGGGTTTCGCATCTGACTGTGCATATGTGCTGTTGTCTAAACTCCTTAAAGCGTGGTTATATCGGTTTTTGTACCTGGAGCTGCTTTAAGGGTTATTGAGGGATATCCTAGGGGCTTAGACTATAGCTCACCGCAAGGGGTTCCTCTGTGGATACCTTGGGACCCAGGACATATGGCCTTGGGATACTTGGAGCCTTTTAGGGAGGTTTGAGGGGCAGGTCAGTCATACCCTTCCTTATTCTCAAGTACCCTCCCGGAAACTAACACGGAAACCCAAGAATAGCCCTAAACCCTCAACCTTAAACCCTAAATGCCTAAACCCTAGAAAGACTATATGAGTTTCCATGTTAGTTTGCGGGAGTGTCGGTTATTTGTGCCAGTGACAGCAACTGAAGGCTCCAAACTATAAAAGGGGTTTGGGGTTTAGGGATTCAGGGGTTTCTGGCTTAGGGTGTAAGGGTTTAAGGGTTTTAGGGTTTAGGGTTTAGGGATTCAGTGGTTTAGGGGTTTCGAGTTTAGGGGGTTTTAGGGTTTTACTCGCCCTTAAGTCTTAGATAGAATATGGCTTTGGATATATATAATATTTAAATAAGATCCCTATATACCCCATATTCTATCTACTTAAGGCGTACTCTAGCTTAGTGGCAGCCCGTGATAGAACAACTTTGGGGCTTGTGAAATCAATCGTTGGACTGGAATTGCCATGACGACCTCAACCCGGCCTCGCCCCTAATGAGCTATACCTAAACCCCTAAAGTATGTAAAATAACAGCCATAAGGGCCATGTTTGTCCTGCATACTTTTTGGTGTCCAGGTAGTCTAAACTCCTTAAATGCGGTTATGTAGGGGATTATGGAAAGGAATACTGTTCGGGTTAGTAAGGGGGATACTAGGAGTTTAGACTATAGCTCAAATGGTGGCTATACAGAGAATGACCCCACAGAGAGCTTCTTTCAATCTTGATGTGTGTTTTTGAAAAGACAACTATATTATAACCCTCAAACCTGAAGCCTAGACTAGGTCATAATCATCCCAGCTACTCCAACTAGGCTCCTCAGGTAGGCATGAACCTGGCATACAGTTAAACCCTAAACCTAATGTAGACGTTTAACTAATACATCCCCTCCCCTTAACGGGGATGAGAATAGGGCTTAGGGTGTAGGGTATAGGGCTTAGGGTTTAGGGTACAGGGATTATTGTAGGGATCCTAGTATTAAGGCCCTTAAAAGCAGGAGGTTTATGCATCATGAGTCTACATTCAACCCTATTACGGATCTAGGATTTGGGGCGCAGACACCCGAGCCCAGAACCTATCCCACACCCAAAATGGGCTACCCCGAGATTGACGAGACATGCCACAAAGGGTTTAGGGTTTAGGGTCTTGCTGCGCGGCGACTGGAGAAATTATGTAGCAATGGCGACCCGGCGCACCCAAGAGCATGGGCCCTATATTATCTTCTACATGGTAGTTTCCAAAAATAGGAGAACCCAATATAGATCCCAGCATACTACAATCCTTAGGTTTAGGGTTTAGGGGGTTTAAGCCCCTTAAACCCTAACCCCAATCCCTTAACCCTAAATCCTAGACCCTAAACCCTGTAAGCCCCTTAAACCCTAAACCGCAGCCATCCCTGCCACACTTTCATCTTAAACTCCTCAGTGCCGCGCCTTATCCCTACCCAAGGGCTCCTACGTAGTTCCTTTTTGGGTCTGGTTTTTTAGGCAAGGGATTCTAATATAATATGCTACCCAAAAAGGAACTACATACGAGGGTTGGGGTAGGCATCTGAGGGTTCATATTTGAAGGAATTTGGGCACAAAGACCATGCTACATAAGCTTTTTAGATCATCTTGATGCTTCAGGTATTAGTAGGGACCTAGTACCCAAATACAAGGCAAGTTTTCAAATATGAGGGTTTAGGGCTTATAGTTTAGGACTGCCGCAGTCCATCGATATCGATGTCCGTGTTCAACTTTCCAGTAAGGGAGCTAAATCTGTAAACTTTGGGTACTGCCCCCCCTCAGTAACAGTTGGATAATAATTACAGTATGGTTATATATAGCCCTTAATAGGACACCTAATATAGACTGTTACTGGGGGGGGGAGTACCCAATGTAAATTCAGTCTCAAGGCGACACTACCTGTGATTGCCTATAAACCCCAAAAGTATGTAAAATAGTAGCCCTAAGCCCATAGTACCAGCCATAAAGGCCCTTATTTTACATACTGTTGGGGTCCAGGTAGCAGTCGAATCCACTTCCTGGTGGTTAGCAGAAAATGAACGAGTCGAATATGATTGGGGTTAGACGGGGCTACTATCGCGATCCATGCTTCAATTGTGGCGGTTCATCCGTAGGCAAACACCTGAACTTAATTTCTGAGCCCTACATCCCAAGTCAGTCCTGACAGCCAGCCAGTAAACTTTGATTCGGACGTCAGGGCTTCTTACCCTATACACTAAAACCTCTCCACCCTAAAGCCTGACCCCCACTCTGAGTTGCACAGGCCCCTGCATATGGTACTTTCCCTAAATAGGGGTACCCCAATACAGACCCCAAACTCCTGTAATCCTTATCATACCCTATCTAAATCCCAAGCCGTAAGCCCTAAATATCGGGAAACCAAATTACTACAATCCTTATTTATCATACTCTAACTAGACCCCAAACCCTAACCCCTTAATATCGGGAACCCCCCCATATGTATTCTGTTAAAGTCACCCAAGGCTCCCAGTTACCTAAGTAATGGGAAGTGGGTTCTATATACCCTATAGTCACATAGCCCAGTAGCCTGCTCTTTGGATAACTTGGAGCCCTTGGGTTGAGAGTTAGTCCCGAAACCCTAAATAGTAGCTTCCATTTTCTTTTCCATTACACCTATATAACCCCTATATCACCCAATATAACCCCAAAATAACACCAAAGCCCAACTTTAAAAGGGAAGCTCTAGGTCAGAGTGCCCAGTCAGGCCACGACGAAGTCGTGCAGCTGCTGCGGGAAGCTGGCCCTGTGGGCGGATGAACGCGAGTCAAAAAGTCTTTAAGGTTTAGGGTTTAGGATTTAGGATTTAGGGTTTGGGATTTTGGGTTTAGGATCTAGGGTTTAGGGTTCAGGATTTAGGGTTTAGGGTTGAGGGCCTTCATGCTCAGTAGGGCATGGAATATGCCGTTAAACTCTAAACTCTAAACTGGCTTGTTTCGGGTTGGGGTCAAAGGTGAGGAGTGGGGAATGGGTTTCGATGATTTTGATTGAAGGATATGGCTAGGGCTAATCAAGAAGTGTAAGGAGGGGGTACAGGGATAGGGAAACGGGAAGCAGGGCAGCCCGAAGCCCTAAACTGCGTTAATCCCTGAACCAATACATACAAGTCCACATGAGGCAGTTAGGATCTAACAGGCGTGCGTTGCCCTCTGGCCTTTACAATCCCAGTTTCCATGTCATTTACCATTTTTGCATCTGATTCTGTATTACTAAGATGAAGCTCCTGAACCCTACACCCCATATATGTATATCCCTATATAGCCTATACAAACCCTATATTCCTAGACGCTACACCCGAATCCACGCAGTCGCAGACCTTTGACAAAATGGGCTACATGGTAGTTCCTGATCATACAACGTCCCAAATACTCTGAAGGCTAAGACCTAAGCCCTATAAACCCTGCATTCCGAATCCCAAACTCTATACCAGGAAGTCTTACGCAACTGCATATGTTCCGCAGTCATGCATGATAGTCTAAACTCCCAGCATCCCCCTTGGTAACCCCCATAATACTCCCTTATATAATTCCCGATATACCCCCTTCAAGGAGTTTGGACCCTAAACCCTATGTAACCCCCTTAAGGGGCTCATCTGTCCCATTGACCGTCGGCTCTAACCTTAAACCCCTAAACCCCTAAACCCCTAAAACCGCAAAACCCTAAACCCTAAAACCCTAAACCCCTAAATCCCCTGACCCCCAACACACCTAACCACTAAATCCCTAAACTCCAAACCCCCTAAACCTCTAAACCACCTAAACCCCAAATCCCTAAATTCCAAACCCCCTAAACCCTAAACCCCCCAAATCCTAAATCCCTACACTCCAAACCCCCCTAAACCTCAAAAGTCGCCTTCGGGGAAGGCGACGCTCGGAGTGAAACCTTATGCAAACGCTGCCAGGTGCCTGGCTTCTGGGTGCTGTCGTTTAGGGTTTAGGGTTTTACCCGGACCCCAAAAGTATGTAAAATAATGGCCTTTATGGCTGTTACTATGGGTTTAGGGCTCTCATTATACATACTTTTGGGATTTAGGGGTTTGGGGGTCTAGGGTTTACAGATTTAAGGTGTAGGGGGGTTGGGGTCCGGGATTTGGGGTTAGGGATTTAGGGTTTAGGGTGAATGGCGGTGGGGTTCAATTAGGGTTTAGGGTTTGGGGGGTTTGGGATTTAGGGTGTAGGGCTAGGGCTTAGGATTGAGAGTTCGGGCCCAGGGAGCAGAATGCACTTGAATGAAGGAATATAGCCCCAACGATACTACCCAGACTTCTGGGAGCATCTAAAAATTAGATCCCCTATATAAACCCATAGTAACCCCTCTAGAATCCCTATATAATTTCCCACATGGTTCTCGGGGATCTAATTTTTAGATCCCTTTGCAGGTCTGGGTAGGATCCCTAAACGCTTCGAAGGGGTAATGCTTCTGAAGCGGCTCTGGCACCCTGGGCTTGTATTGCTCTGAGATTCACAGCCCAATGCTCAAGCATTGGGTTTAGGGTTTAGGGCTTAGGGCTTATAGGGCTTAGGGTTTAGGGTGACAGGATTCGTTCCCTAAACCCTCTACCTGGCTCATTGTTGAATATGCTGTTAGTTTTCAGGATAAACATTAAAGCCCAACAAGCAATGTAAGACGGTAATGTTTACTATTATCCCAACACGGAACCTGTGGTTGGGAATTCTAAGCCAAGAGGTGCTGATGTTCAGAGATGTGGACTTCGGCTTGATGGATTGGGATGGGGGAATTTTAGGGTTTAGGAGTTGTTGTTTTGGGTTTATGGTCTAGGGTTTAGGATTTATAAGTTCTTGCTCAGGGTACTTTAGGGCTTCGGATTTTTGAGCGGGTGGCACACACCAATGTTCCTAAGACCTGTCTTCGTTCTTCCGCGGGTGACTTGCTTGGATTTATGTGAACTTGGGGCAAGAAGCCCCAAAGCCGTCGCACCCGAGCTCCACCATTAGCCTCGAGCCTGGGAACCCAACTCCAAGGTTTAGGGGTCGGTGTTTTAGTGTTAAGTTTTTTTTGGGGGAGGGGGAGGAGGGGGAGGGGGGGGTGGGTGGGGTGTTTAAGATGTAGGGTCTAGGGAGAATCCCCCTTTCTCAAACCGTCAAACCCCAATTTCAAAGCTCTAAGGCTGGTCAGCCTGCATGGGAGTTTCTCAGACTTCCACGTAGCGGTGAGAATACTCAAGAGGACCTCATAAAGTCCGTGTATTCTGCACGTATCCTCGGGGATACTTGTTGGTACCGCTTCTGTGAGAAACCCCTGAAATGTGACCGCTGAGCTCCTCTAAGCTCCACCCAAACCCTATTTGGAGGATGTCTTGACTTAGTAAGTCTACTTTCAAGCTGGGGTTATGGGGCTTATAGTAGGGGTTATTGGGGATGGTAGGTAGACTTACGAAGTCAAGAGATCATCCAAATAAATCTGAACCCTGATCCCTGATCCTGAAACTCGAGTCTCCAAGCCCTTAGACCCTACATCCTTCACAGCGCGTGGTACGAAACCAGAGACTGGATCCCCATAGAACCACACCTATCCGGCGAGCTTCCTGTGACCGGTCCCCGCACTGCCTACCAACGCACCTAGGTACTAAACCCCAAACTCTGACCCTAAATCTTCGGTACTGCCCCCCCTCAGTAACAGTTGGATAGTATTTATAATATAGTTATATATAGCCCTTATAATAGGACCCCTAATATAGACTGTTACTGGGGGGGGGGGCAGTACCCAACCTAAATCCCTCAACCCTAAACCCTAAACCCCTAAACCCTAAACCCCTAAACCCTAAACCTTAAACCCTAAACCCAACCTAAATCTGTGGTGCCCATGTTCCTTCTCATTCCTATGGATGCCTGAAAGAGTCACTGGGACCCAACAAGCGCCAGGGAGTGATCCTCGAACCCAATCTCTAAGCCCGAAACTCAGGAATTCGCTTCTCCGTTCCCAGCCATCAACTTTAGGGTTTATGGTTTAGGGTTTAGGACTTAGAGCCTATACAATCTTGATTTATTCCTTTATGCCCCTAAGTACCTAAACCCCCAATAGCCCTAAACCCTAGACCCGTCCACCCCTGAAACCCCAAGCCCTAAACCTTCATTCATCTTTTCCAAGCAAGTGAGCAATCACTCCCAGGTGAGATGCTCGTTGGAGCCTTGCAGCAAGGTGCTGTTTGGGGGACAGGTTTCACGGCTTAGGGCTTAGGTTCTTGGATTTAGATTAAGGGCATGGGCTTTTAAGGGGTGAACATTTCCAGCTGAGGCTGGTCTACCCCAAGCAACATGCAAACTTAATAGGAACCTCACAGATGAGATTGCATGTTAGTTTTGGTGAGGGTAGGCGCCCTCCCACACATGTATCTGCCCTCCTGCAAACAACATGAAATAACCCAAAAAGTTCCCAGTAAAAGAGTATTGTCGCTCTACAGGTGGGTCGTGATTTATTCGGGGATGCTATGGTACCCAATATAGAGTAAGATCATATCCTGTTTTTGGGTATAGTACTTGATATTATACAGGGGATATAAGCTTACTGGGTTCAAGCACCCCCCAAAAACGCGATTTAGGTGAGCTATATGAGCAATGGTCACTACTCACGTACTAGACACGAAGAGAAAGAATGCCGTGAGACGTAGGAATCGCACAAAAAGCCCCGAAAGCGATAGGACCCCCCCCAAAAGCGATTCAGTCCAAGCTATGCTTCAGTCCAGGCTAAACCCTATAAACCCAGAAACCCCAAAGTCGCAAGATCCAAAACCCGAGGACAGTACCCTGCATCTGCAGACTTAGAAGACACCGCTTCGAGGCCCACGCGGTTGTGGGTTTAAGGTTTAGGGTTGAGGGTTTTAGGGTTCTAGGGTTAGGGTTTTTTTCCGTTTAGGGCCATCGCGAGAAGACGCCGACAGTACTTTGGGGCTTTGAAAACCCGAGGGTACCCTTTTGGGAGAGTCTTTTTAACGGGGATTATGCTGCGGTGTTGGGGGTTTCATTTTGGGGTCTACATGTTTTCTTCTGTGGGTTTACTGTTGTACCATGACAAAAGACCACGGACAATTGAATGCAACCAGGGTGGGTTCATACTGTTGATGGATCAAATCTTGCACCACTTAGGGGCCCTAAACTACTGTAATTCTTAGGACTTTAGGGACTTAAGGTGGTGCAAGATTTCCTCCATCAACAGTAGGGTCAAACACTGTGTAGAAGAATTTGGATTGGTTAAGGTACCATAATGTGGATACTATGATGAACCGTATTAGCTTCCGTACCGTGGGAATTTGCAGGTAGACTACCTTCTTGTTTTGCTGCCTCCTGTCTTAAAGATATGGTAGACCCTCGAGGAGTTTGCAGCAAGCAAAGGGGAGGGGCAGTGCTCTAGTCTAGGGACCATAGGGAGACATGGAATGTAGAAGGAGATTCTAGGCGCCCTGGCCAGGGATGATATTGTATAAGCACACTCTGAGAAACTCCCATCTCGATTTCAAGCTTACACTGCGTAGGGCCTCAAGGTTCACGATATAGGGTGTAGGGCTAGGCATAATATCTTAGAGTTTGATAGTAATCCCTATAGAACTCCCCTCTATACCCCTATAGAGGTACCTATGTTCACTCCCTCACTCCCCCTTATCCCCAATGTACTACGATTATGTACCGGTGGCAATATGGTTGTTTTTCCTGGAGCTTAACCCTTAATCCCTCCGCCCTCATCGCTCAACTCAGGACCTTAGACTCTCCCGACTAGTTTAGGGTTTAGGGTTTAGGGTTTACTATGGGTAGCTATCCCTGTAACCCCCTAAATAGGCCTAGTTTCCATTTGATTTTCCATGTTCTTCTCCATTTCGTTCTCCAGTATCCCTAAAACCCTAAAGCTTAACCTAGGCTATAAAAGCTTGACTAGAGCAAGCACTCCCAGCATGGACCCCTGCAGGTGTAAACTTTCCATCATGGACTTGCGGGTGAAGGGTTTAACGGTGAGAGGAACATTGCAGCTTGAGCTTACCCTATGGGGCCAAGGGCCCAAATAATTGGGTATTTCAGGGTTTAAGTACCATATTATTAATGGTATTTGGGCCCTAAAACTATTGTTTGGGTCCTAGGACCCTTAGG
>CAJNIZ010044557.1:0-24271 GCA_905231905.1 Symbiodinium pilosum | reverse complement strand
TATATGTACAGTGTATATATATATATGGATGGTTGTCAAAATTATGGTCCCTTTTTGGGTCCCTGTTAAAATACGGTACTTAATATTTAGGGTACCCAAAAAGGGACCAGAATTTTGACAACCACATATATATATATATACACGTATATCCTATATATGCACATAGACACCTCTACATGGAGCGTGTAGGAAAGGATGAGGCGTCTTTCCGCAACAGACCTTTACAAACTCTTAACCTTAAACCCCAAGCCCTGAATCCCTAAACCCTAAAACCCTAAACCTCTTAACTCTAAAACCCCAATTCAGCCCGGGGGGCTAGCTAGGGAGTAAGGAGTTGTGCAAGCAAATAGGTATGGTTTCTTAGCCCACTGAAGTATTGGCCATGTTACGTGGCCTATTCTTCCTGGACTGCGGCACAGTTCTTGGAGTCTTAGGGTCAGCATAACCCCTAGGCCCCCTCACCTGATTAAAGTTGAGTCACAGCTGCCCTAAACCCTGAAGACTTTCCATTGACCTGAAACGTGGTCATGGGCGCCACCATACGTATGCAGATATGGTATGAACAAGTGCTACTCAGCCTTTAAATTTGGGGGTCTCCTTATTAAAGCTGAATAGTAGGAAAAAGGGTACCCTTGTTATTTAGGGTTTACTGGGAAACCTAGGTAAAGGAGCAAAAAACCCTTGTCCCAAATCATCCACTCTTTGGTCTTGCATGTTGGGAGTGGGACGTAATGTGCATTGCTCAGTGGGCTCGAGAGCATGAGATTCAGGGACCTGCATAATGTAGACCCATGATTAACAAACCCTAAGCCCTAAACCCCTAAGCCCTAAACCCTAAACCCCTAAACCCCCAAACCCTAAACCCCTAAACCCTGATAAACCCTAAAACCCTAGACCCTAAACCCTAAAGTAGGTCATAGCATTCCTTCCTCAATCTTCGCCAGAAGCTTGCTTTAGCCAACCCCTGAAACGAACATGGAGCACCCTATGAGCTTTACGCTGAACGCCTTGAAGGGTGTTATATCGGGTTTGGGGTTTAGGGTTAGGGTTTAGGGTTTAGGGGTTTAGGGTTTAGGATCTAAACTTCTAAAAGGGGATCATATAAGGGAGTAAATAGGGGAGTATTCTAGGGCTTATCAACGAGGATACTAGGAGTTTAGACTATGGCTCATATGGACAGTAGTCTTCACGTGGGGCTTTTGGGGTTCCATGTCATTGTGGGTGAGCGCGGCCCCCTGCATTCGGAATGTCGTTCAAAAAGCGAGGATAAGCATCCCACGCTCACGTGACTTACTTCCAGCTAACATGAAGCAGAAAAATTGGGCCCCACCAATACAGACCGGTTCTCTTTTTAAAGGCCTGCCTCCGGCTGCCATGTCTCCGCACCCTAAAGCCAGAACCCTGAACACTACACCCTGAACCCTAAACCCTAAACCCAGCCTTACGGTATCAAACTTACACGGGGAGCCAGATACGCCTGCATTATGCCCTAAAGTTGGCATGCTTCATCCTAAACGGGGTTAATAGGGAGATTATACAGGAGAGTATTACAGGGCCTATTGAGGGGGATACGAGGAGTTTAGACTAGAGTCCCCTATATAGTCCTTCATATAAATCCCTTTAGAGAGTTCAGATTATGGCTCAAATCATGCCAGGGCCTGGGTTCTATTTGTGTTTACCCGATGCTCTGTCATTAGAGATGTACAAGGCTTCCTGGCTTGAATTCAGTTAAGGCTGAGGCGTAGGGTTTAGGGTTTAGGGTTTCAGACGGTTTTTCCTTAATCCGAATTCTCCAGCTTACCCTAATAACTCTCGTATGTGCCAATGGTTGTTTCCACAAATAGGGGATCGCAATATAGACACCAACATTAACATATTGTAAGCCTTACTATCCCAAACCCTTCAAAGGATCCAAAAAATGGAAACCCCCAAAATGACCCTTATTACTACATTGGGGAAACTAGGTCATCATTGGGAGGTTCCATTTTTTGGATCCTTTAAGGGGTCTGGGATAGGGACCCCAACAAGGCGGCCCTTGGTAAGGCCCCATATTTTGCAGGTGCTTGAATCCTCGCAGTGGGCGGTGGCTGCTTGGATGGACATTCTGTTGGGGTCAGATGCTTTAAAGCTCTGGGATTCTGGGGTTCAGGAGTTTGCACCCTAAACCCTAAATTCTATGCTTTATGGGCTTAGGGCTCCAGATTTCAAGGCTTCGGGGTTAGAACTTATGGAGAATCGGGAATATGACATGGAATCTGGAGTGACATGGAGGCTCGTCGCGGGCTTGAAATTTGGAACCTACAGGTTCTCAGGAGGGTTTAGTCAAGTAGAACGATAGAAGAATTGTAAAGAAACTGTCGACATAGGTAACTATTCAGTTTTCTAGAGTTCTTCATGTCCCCCTATAATATTCTCCCGCCCCCTAGACAGATAAGACCCCCTTGCGGACACTTACTGGAAGGGGGAACGCCCCAGCTATATCCTTTAGAAGACCCTGCAGCCTTAATGGTGGGTATCCTACTTGCAGGGTCAGAGGGACATCGCAAATACGCTGGTAATTGGGGTGAGTAGGGTTGCTATACGGCTTCAAGGGTTACAGGTATACGTACTCAATCCCCCTGACTTGTGTCAAGTAGCCACTGGCATATGCTACTTCTCTAAGGTAGTCCTCGTTCCACTTTCGTTAGCTCTATGTACCCCAGAGACAGCCCAATGAAGGGGGAACATAAAGGAGTAGTACAGGGGGCCCTAAAACCCCTAAACCCTAAACCCCTAAAACTCCTAAACCCCTAAACCCCTAAACCCTGAACCCCCAATCCCCTAAAACCCCTAAAAACCCTAAACACGGGCAATTAGCAAACCCAGGCCTCGAAACCCTTAAGCTGGAGGTTCGGGGTAATTATTATCTACTCACTTAGGGTTTAGGATTTAGGATTTAGGGTTTAGGGCAATTTGAAGCGACCTCACCCGACCTCGCCCTAGATGGTGGCTTATATAGGGAATTGTACCAAGATGGCCTGAAATTTAGAATTGAAACTATTCTAAGTTACCCTGGCAGTTATAATCTAACTGTACATATAACCCAAGTATCAGCCTTCCTCAGCCCCCTAAGAAGGTAATCTCTAGATTCTTACACCTACCAGTTAGAACTGGGTTGTAGTAATGACCCAGAACCACACACCCAAATTCACGAGCATACTCTCCGTAGCGAATACTGAAATCCCTAGCATATGTTCTGGGGTATATCCTCAACCCCAAACGCTAAATCTTGGGGGTTAGCGCAAGTACCTCCAAAGGACAGTGCTGCGAGACATGTTCTTCCAAGCTACCCACCCCGTATTGCATGAAACCCAGAAGACCTCCTGAATCCTGGACCCTAAACCCACGAATCCTATACCCTCAAAACCTGACACCCAAAGGCCCTTAAATCCTGAAAGCCTAAACCCCTAAACTTCTGAAAGCCTAAACCTTAAAATCCTAAAACCCTAAACCCCCAAATCCTAACACCTTAGACCCTAAAATCCTAGAGCTCTAGACCCTGAAGCTCTGAGCCCCCTTCATTTGCAAACTACCAGGTCCTTTTTCGAGCTGTGGGAGTGTCTGCTGCCAGCAGAGGCAGCGCTTTCAGCGCGACAGATGGGGGTAATGCCCCAATATTTGGCTCAAGGCTCTCCAAGTAGGCCATAGGGTTTAGGTTTTAGGGTTTAGGCTATAGTCTCCCTTAAGTAGATATTGGGGATAATGGAAACGAAAATGGAAACTACTATGTAGGGTTTGGGGTTTAGGGCATAGTCCCTCTTAAGTAGAGAGAATATGGGGTACATGGGGATCTTATTGTGAGATACCCAGGGCCATATTCTATCTACTTAAGGGGGACTATAGGCAATAGCTGACGCAATGCGATATTTATCCTTCGATTTTTGAGGTTTAGGGTTCGGGTTAAGGTAGTTTAGATGGTGTCAATGCACTGTTGAGACTACGTTTCTTAGCGTCGCTCTGTCAAGGATTGGGGAAATTCCTTGGTTAGCCTCAATGAAGGAGGGGGCCTTCTTTTGGGGGGCTTACCCTAAACCCTAAACCCTTGTAAAGGGAGGGTGGATCCCATGAAAGTAATAGCATGTCAAATGAGTTTATCAGGTTCTGAGGGTTGAAGGTTTGAAGGATTTGGGTGGGGCGGGGGGGTTAGTGTTTAGGGTTTAGGGTTTAGGGTGGGTTCCCTGAGTCTCCACTGGCCACGTACCCAGATTTGACGGGGCTTTAAAGTTCACGTGAGCTGGGTGGCTGTCTGTGTCAGACTGCCTTGGACACTTAGTTAGCGAGCGAACATTGGAGTCGCTTGATTAGGGAATCCTTAAGGGGACCCCATATCATGGGGACCCATAACTAAAAATCCTGCATGGCCCTAGGTACCTTATACCTTGCGAATAATGGTGCTATGTTCTACTAAGGTCATGCAGGATTTTTAGTATCAACAGAAGGACTCCCTAGACCTCCCTAAGCCTTCGTAAGGCTCCCTAAGCCTCCCAAGGTATGGGGCCCCCTTCCATGGAGTCCCCTTAAGGTTTCCCTTACTTGTTTCTTTGGAGCAGGGGGATGCCAACCCCAGGACAGAACATCTACATTAAGGTCATCCAGAGGAGTTGGAGCAACGCCCGCTACAGAAGCATGTTCAAAAAACAACCCCCAAACCCTATAGTCCCCCTTAATAGAATATGGGATATATGGGGATCTCGTTATAACATACCCAAAGCCATATTCTATCTACTTAAGGGGGACTATAAACCCTAGAAGGAGCTTCCGTCAAAGGATACCAATCAAATGGACACGATACAAGATGGACACATGAGCTCTTGTAGGGTTACAGTCAACACAGCAAACCCAAACAAAAGGTCCACAAATGTGAGTAACCACCTCCAAATTGATATGAAACCCCAAACGCGCCCTTTCAAAAAGGACTATACCTAGTCGATACAGGCCGTCTTGTCTTGTTCCGTGTTACCTGGGGAGGGTAAATTCCAAATCTCGAACCTCCAGCACTAACTTCCAAAACCTCATTCCGAAGATTGGGTAATTGTGCTTCGAGCAGGATGCTGTAAAGACTTGCAACGACGCAGCACCAACCACAAAGCTCCTCACTCCCCACCGCTACCAATATTTTGTCTTCGGTGTATTTTTTCAATGTACGCCAGGAATATGGGCAAACTGTTTTTGTTGTGGGGTACGGGGTTGTAGAGTTTCATACCCCACCTCAAAACAAAATAATTAGAGCCCCGCATGAAGCCCTTCCAACAGAAACAATATTGTTTGTAGGATTGTAGGACATCATGCCCTAATCCAAGCTAGACCCCAAATTGCCCTAAACTCTTAGCCCAAACCTCCAACCCGGAACCCTAAACTTTGAGCCCCAAACCCTAAACCCTAAACATACACCCGTCCTCCCCGAAACCTAAACCCAAACCCTAACCTGAGCCCTGAACTCTAAGCCCTCTAAGCCCCAAAGCCTCAACCCCAAAACCTTAACCCTAAGCTACTAGACTCTGGTTTAAGTGTTAGCGTTTAAGGCTTAGGATTTAAGAGTTTAGGCTTTCAGGGTTCAGTCTTTAGGGTTTAAGGCTATAGACTGTAAACCCAAAACCCTACACACTGAGCCCTACAACGGGAATCCTGTAAGCCCCTTTACAATCCCAGCTTCCATTTCATTCTCCATCTTCTCAATATCTCTTAACCCTAAACCCTACATACCCCTGTACAACCCCCCTATACCTTTTCAGAATCCCTAAGTCCCTAATCCCCAAGCCCTCAACTTTTAAACCCCTAAACCCTAAACCCTAAACCCTAATCCCCAAGCCCTCAACTTTGAAACCCCTAAACCCCTAGGGCCTAAACCCTAAACCTTCAACTCCTAAGCCCAAAGCAGGGTTTAGGGTTTGGGTATTTGGGTATTAGGGTTTAGGGTTTGGGTATTTGGGTATTTGGGTTTAGGGTTTAGGGTTTAGGGTTGAGGGTCTAGGGTAGTTTGGGTTTACCTAAACCCCAAAAGTATGTAGAATAATAGCACTAAACTCATCCTGATAGCCATAAAGACCATTGTTTTACATACCTTTGGGGTCCAGGTACATAAACCCTATATGAGCCCGAAACTCCAAGCCGCACGGAGCTGGGCCCGGCGTAGTTTACTTGAGCAGCGTAGGTCTCAACTCGTTAAAGGGGGGTTATATAGGGGAATATACATACGGGGTAGTATTGGTTTAGGGTTTAGGGTTATAGGAGCTACCAATCGGATACTAGGAGCTTAGACTCCAAACCCTTAACGTTAAACCCTGTATTATAGGGGCTATGAAGGGGGATATTAGGACTTTAGACTATAGCTCTCTTGGCAAGGTTGCGAAGCCGCTGCGCCATCATGGAGGCAAGCTTCGGGCTTATAGGGTTAAGGTTCTACAGCGCTTAGGATTTAGGGTTTAAGATTCGGGGTTTAGGACGTTTAGAGTTTATGATTTGTAGGGCTATAGAAGTTGAGGATTTAGGGTTTAGGTTTTAGGGGTTTAGGATTCAGGGTTTGGGGCTTCTCAAAATGGGAAGAGGCAACTAGGGGCCTTATTATGTGCAAGGTTTGCTTCGGGTGCTGGAATTCTTGCACCACCTTGCAGCCGGTAGCGCCAGTGGGTGCCCAGACCTTCAAAGTGAGTTGGGGCCTTTTCCGGCAGAAGCGCGGTGCTTGGAAAGCGAGGTGCTTGGAAAGTGCGGTGCGGAGCTTGGAAAGTTGCGGTACGGAGCAATGCACTCAACACACTGCAAGCGTGAGCATTCCAGAATGTTATCAACATGCGGCAATACCTTCCCAGACTAGCGAAGCTTGACGACAATCCAGCCCGTCTGGTGAAAACCTTGATTAATTTTTTTTATGCCAGCGCTGAAACTGGACCGAGGTGGCCTCTGAGTACCTCGGTTCGGTTACGAAGCCCATCATTGGTAAAAACCGGCTTCCTGAAGCCCAACGCATTTTTTGAGTTTTGTTTTATGGAAATCTGGATTGTTTCCAAGGCAGTGCTCAAACACCGGCTTCTGAAAATTGACCGCATTACCAAGCTATGCCAGCCTTGTGGTGGATGGACGTGGGCAGATGTTGACGGTGTTCAGGGATTTTGAACTTTTTGTTTTCAGGGATAGAACTTACTGTAAGGTGAGGCTCCAGGTGTTGACCCCAAACCCTTCAGTGTTCAGGCTTTTAGGGTCTACGCTGTAGGGCTTGTTTTGGCTTATGGCGTTGGTCGAGAGCTTTAGGTTTGGGACTTCAGTTGTTGGCTTGCGGCTTTACAAGTTCAGGGCTCAATGTTTTGCGGTTAGGGTTCGGGGTTTAGGGTTTAAGGTGGAGGGTTTAAAAGTTGGGGCATAAGGCTATGAGTGGGCATATCGTGTATATGATATATACTTCAGAAGTATAGTCCCTGCTCTTACCAGTTCTTCCAGCGAGCCCAATACTCCTTGTTACAGGGTTTAGGGTTTAGGCTTTCTATATCCTAACATTTCCTTGATACGGAAATATGGGGGGGGGGGTGTCCCAAAATCAGGGTTACCTTTTTGGGGATGTCAATAACAAGGATTTTAGTGCAGTAGATTGGGGCCTATATTGGGGATCCCTAATTTGGGAAACTAGCATATATACATATATATATATATATATATTATCCCCATATCCCTGAAACCCGAGCCCCTGAAGATCCATTTCTTCATGTTCCGTTGGGTGCTAGAGGGCTTTCTTTGCGGTTGGGCTTTGTGGGCCCCACTGTAAGGGCTTCCAAAAGCCGAGTGTCAAACATCCCCAGCGACAAGCCTGTGAGCCCAAGGCACTGTTCCTGGTGAAATAAGGCTAAAAGTGGTAGTCATGAGTTCAGTGCTCTCATCTAGTTAGCGAAGAGGATTCAAATCAAAACCAGAAGCCCAATATCCTAAACCCGGCTCCCTTCACCCCAATCCTAAACCTGGCTCCCTTCACCCTAACTATACACTGAAAAACTAAGCCCTTGTCTCTTATATCCTTACACACCAAATTCCAAACCCTAAACCTTAAGCATTTGGGATAATGCTCTGATTCAGAAACAGTTGGATCACATTTTTAGCATTGAAATCTACAACCCTATTACGGTTGGTACTGGCCACCGGGCAGGGCCTGGCCAAAACTTTAAACCTAAGCCTAAACTTCAATCCCAAACCCTAAACTATTTACCTCATATTCTAAACCATGAAATCCATACCCTGAGGCCTAAACCCTATACCACAACCTTATCCTAGACCGAAGCCATTGGAGAAAGGGTCAGCCAAAAAACGCCGAAGCCAGGCCTCCTTTGCACTCGATTCTTCCTTGTGGACCTGGCCAGCGCCGCCCTTGGAATCTGCGTAAACTTGAATGTCAACTGAGCTATAGTCTATACTCTTTAGCTTAAAGAGGGCTTATATAGGACCATCACGGGAATTATTAAGGGGGATGCTAGGAGTTTGGACTATAGCTCAAATGAGAGGTGGGCTGTTAAGGATCTCAAACGAAGTTGCTACACCTAGGGTTTGGGCTCGGCTTTGGGGTTCAAACTGCGGAGGTTTAGGAGGCAGAGAATGATTGTCCGGCCAAGGAACAATGCAATCATCGTCAAGAAGGTCAATCTGCAGAGGCTCAGATGACGCCGGGCCAGGGAGATGTGCAGCCTCAGACTCAGGCAGATGCTATGCAGAATGGCAATTATTATGATCCACCCACAGGTCATAGAGCTCGGGGCCTCCAGCTGCACAGGGTAAGACATCATGGTATGCGTCGCTTCCGCCTCCACCTGCACAGAGTGACAACAAGTGGACCAACCTGCAGCGCTGGGGTTTGCGGTGGGACTGGAACTCACCAAAGCAAGACAGAAGCTTTTTCAATTCTTAAAAGGGTTCCTACAGGGGTCAGGGGGCCCTTCGAAGGGGTTCCTCCACATTTATACGGGGGAGCTTTAGGTGCTTAGGGTTTATGGTCTAGAGCGCCTTAAACCCTAAACCCCCCCTAAAACCCTAAACCCGAAAAGCCAATGCTAAGCCACTTCAAAAGTCCCTTCAGAAACGACAAGGCAAAACCAACGATAAGAATGTGTTGTTGACCAAGAGGGAAGAAGACAGAGTTTAGGCCCTAAACCCTAAAGGGAGTAGCTTTGGGTGGTTTGGCCGCCTCAGACTTCCTGGGGTGGCTGAAGGTGTTAGATGGCCATCTACAGTCAGGCCATGGTAGCACCTCGCAAGCCGCGATGCACTCGACGTTACCTTGCAGCTCATCTATTGCAACATCACAGCAAACCCTAAACCCTAAGCCCTAATCCCTGAGCCCTATAAGCCTTTAGCGCCAAAACCCTAAGATTGGGAGGCTTCCTATACCTCATAATTAACCGCAACTGAGTTTGCTTTTTCAGCCTCGTTTGCCTCCAGGGGCTTTCTTCTACTGGCATTTGCTGGGCCACATGTTCCCTGGAAACTTCATCCCCCACAACTCCAAACCCTAAACCTTGAACGGTGTGTCTTACTCTAAAAATTCAATACGCAGCAGCAGCTACGCTGATTTTACCCTCAATGCCATACCCTACTGTAGGGACCCAAATAATTGCCAATATATTGAATTATATTTGAAGTCTCTTCATCCATAGCTATACTGGGTTGTTGTTAAAGAGCTTCGTTTAAGTTACTTTATAGGGAAAGCATATTAATTACCATATATACCCATTATGGTAACTTAGATTGAATTGCTTGACCGGAGCAACCCAGTTAAATTATACAGGATATTTTGCCCGGCTTCCCAGGCAGGTTGGGGGATTCTGAAAGATCCTCCTGGGCTTTGCGAGGGTTTAGAGATTAGGGCGTAGGATTTAGGGTTTAGGGTGCAGGATTCAGGGCGTAGGGTGTAGGATTCAGGGTTTAGGGTGTAGGGCGTAGCAGGACTTAGTGGTATTCTAGCAATGAAAGAGGATAGTATAATCCGTACAGTCCCTTATAGTCACTAGTGGGGGTTCCACCTAAAGTTTACCTACCTTACTTACTTTTTTGAACCTTACGCCCCGATCGATAAGATTTATAAGCGTAAGCCCTATTCCCAGAAAGGTGTTAAGATGGGAGCAGGTCGATGTGCTTTGCTTAGCAACCCGATGCCGGATTCCTCAATCCTCAAATCTGCCCTAAACCCTGAACCCTAAACCCTAAACCCTAAGCCCTTAACCCCAAACCCTAAGCCCTAAACCCTATAAGCCCTAAGCCCTAAACCCTAAACCTGTTAATGTTGACTCCCCAACTATCAACCCCTCCACTGTTATGACAAACCCCGCCTGGAACACCATAATGCTCCCCCTACAAGTATGAAATGTCAGCCCAGAATCCCTCCTTTCCAGACATCGATCTACAAAAAGCTACTGCTGAAACAGATAAGTAATCAGGACTGAGGGCTCTAGAATGCTTTTGCTGAAGCAGCTGGAGTGTAGTGAAAGCTCCACGAGCGCTGCTGCTAGAGCGATGAGAGAAACCTGAGGCCTCCAGAATTGAGAGCTTCACACATGCCATGGCCAAATTAATTTGGGAGACATGAGGGCTCCAGAATGTTGTTGCTGAAGCAGTCAGAAGGTGTTGAACGCTAAAACATTTAACCCCAAACACTAACACCACACCCTTGGTCCTAGGTGCACCCTGGTCTCCGTATGACATCGACAAGACTGTCCCAATATTTCGACGCGGGGACCTTCTGTGCCTTGGGCAGATTAGCACCCTAAACCCCTAAACCCTAAACCCCTAAACCCTAACCCTTAAACCCTAAACCCCTAAACCTAGAGTGGGGGAGTGATAGGGATGTAGATCGGATATAGATGTTTAGGGGATATATGGGTTTAGGGCTTATGGTTTAGGGTATGTAGAATTTTGTAGACATGCATTGGATGTATCGTTTAGGGCTCTTGTAGCTTGGGGCTTGGGATGTGTACTGTAGTGAAGACGCCTGGCTAGAAAGTATGCTGACCAAATGATAGCGACTGCGCCTGACCTCGGGAGGGTTCCAGGGCACCATACTATATTACTGGGTATGCCCCTGGGATATTTGATATTTTCCCTAATGGCTTTAATAAGAGACCCTATATACAAATGTTTTTCAAAGGGTTTTAGCAACCTGGATAAGAACATGTGTTATTAGGCGGTCAGGCTTTTTACTTTTGGGGGAGGGTGCTCGGCTGATGTCAACCGAAAACCCATGCCTGCACCCCAGGGATCTTTTATTTTCAGGTACGTAGAGCACCACAAAACAGAGCACATGACCCTGAACAACTTGATTTTCGTGAGGTGGAGGTAGGCTCTCACCACAAAGCTGAATCTTGGGTCATTCCCCCACCCAGTAACTGTCCTTAAAGGGAGGGTCGTTATTAAGGGTCTATTATAATTCCTATGATCCCTTGTGGTAACTGTTTCTGTAAGGTGGAATAACCCAAGCTGAATCCTAATCCCTCAACTGAACTACCGAGTTGCCGTACCTAGAAACCTAATTCCGAAGCCCCAATCCAGAAATACACAGTAGCCCCCTTTACTTGGGTAGGCCCCTGGGATATTTGATATTTTCCCTAATGGCACTAATAAGGGACTCTAATGTTGTTCAAAGGGTTTTAGTTAGGGGCCAACCCAGATCCAGAAATCCACAGTAGCCCCGTTTACTCGTGTACTATTTTCTAGGGCTCCAGTTACCTAAATAATGGGGAACTGGGTTCTATATACCCTATAGTTACATAGCCCAGTAGCCTACTATTTAGGTAACTGGGAGCCTTAGGGATTTAGATGAGATACTATTTTAGAAAAATCTCAGCTATGGGTCGTACCCGTCTAACCCCTACTGTAAAGAGAACCTCCAAAAACCTTCTGAGGTTCGTTGGACAGCCTCCACAGGCCAGTTCTCCATGTTTGCTACGAGGGTTGCAGGGGACGTATTTGTATATAATATAGGGCGAGGGGGGGGATGCGGGGCGGGGCGTGACCATATATGTATACCTCTATATGAGGCTAGAGGGATATAGACAGACACATCGGGTCTTGAGATTAGGGCTTGTAATCTCTTCAGCCTTGCTGTTCAACACTCCCAAGGTTCCCCGTTCTTAAATGAGCCATGGTCTACACTCTAAACTCCTTGAAGGGGATGGGGGGGGGTGGGGGTGTTTGGAATACGGAGGCGATTATGAAGTACTCGTGTCGTCCCACTGGCCCGAGACGATTGTATCATGTGGAAGTTTAGGGTTTAGGATTTAGGGTTCCTAGAGAAGTCTTGGCCAAAATGATAGTCTAGATTTAACCCATATATACCCCTCAGGTACTTTTGTTACAAGAACTTTCAGCAGTTTGTGAGCCTTCCAGGCATCCACCGCTGTTGGCACACCGGAAAGGCATCTAAGTGCCCAGGAGCTAGGACATTCAGGGACCTCTTTATAGATAATCCATGAGGATCCATGAGGCATTGTGTCGATGTTGTACTGCAGCCCTAAATCACAAACCACAGGTACAAAAGCCAGACCAGAAAGCCCAAACCGAAAGCTGTTAAACAGGAACACCAGCAAAACCTTAAGCTTGAATGCCCCAGAACCCTTCAAGCCAACAAGTCACAATACTGAACATTCGTTGAGTGCCCGTAGGCCCCTAAACCCTTTCATAATATGGTAGTTTCCATTTTCTTTTCCATAACCCCTATATAACTTATATAACCCTATATAATATTGGTAATTATTGAGGCCCCAGTAGACCCTAAACCCTAAACATAAACCCTATAAACCCTAAACCCAGTAGACCCAAAACCCTCCAACACCTTCAGCTCTCCTACACCGGGCATGCCGGAGAAAGGAGTTCGAGTCCGACAATCACGATGCCATGCGCCAGGCTTGGATGAAATGACGACTACTACTACTACTACTACTACTACTGCTACTACTTTTACTACCACTACTACTGCTGCTTACTAGTAGTAGTATCATTGCTTTCAGTATTGTAATTTTTGCTATGATTATCATTGCTACAAGTCTTATCGATTACTGCTCCAATTCTGCTAGTATTATTACTAGATGTGGGGATTCGGGGCTCAGGGCCTATGGTTGAGGGCTTGCAGTTTTGGACGCAGGGTTCAGGGTGAGGTTTTTTCATTTTCTCAAAATTAAGACCGCCTTGGATTGTCCGATCCCTGCACATGAGGTGTATGTAGGGGGTTGTCAGAATTATGGCGTTCTGTTGGGTTAGGCGGCGGGCCCAAAAAGAGGCCATCAACTTGAGGGTCCAGCCAGCGTAGACCTAGATTTACGGGTTTAGGGTTTAACTGTTAGAGCTTTGACTTCTCTATTGGGCTAATCAGGGGCTTCTCGTGGACTGTAGACTGAGATCATGTTCGGCACTTAAAATTTCGTGCCTTGAGCATCCTCAAGCTGCAGAATGGCAATGCCAATTGAATGGTTGGGGCTATATACGCCACCATATTCTAAGCTGCTTAAAGGGAGGATTATTTAGTAACGTTTCTTTGGTATTGCAACCTTGTGCGCGGGACGCCGTGGTGTGGTCTCCTCACACTCAGCACAACGAAGCAGCTTTCACCATTTGGGTGGTTGTCAAAATTGTGGTCCCTTTTTGGGTACCCGAAATATTAGGTGCCGTAGTATAATAGGGACCCAAAAAGGGACCATAATTTTGACAACCACCCATTTCTCCGAAGACTTTCTTTGAAACCGCTTCTCGTGGATTGTAGAATGCATTGTATGGATGAAAACATAAAAATCACCAGTGGCTTCTCGGTCTGTGCATGATTGAGAGTTTATGGCTGTTTCTGTATCTGAAAGTAGAAAAGCTTCAACCAACAATTTAGCATGGTGAGGTCATATCTCAAGGAGACATACTGCTGCAATCCCGTCTCATCTAGCATTTCCTGTGGATGATGTGTTGCAACTGGCCATATGAACCCTAGACCGGCCCTCTTTGACAAAAGGTTTGAAGGTCCTTTTGTTGTCACATCTCTTTGCAAACGCATTTCAGTGCTATGGCATCTTTGCATGAAGCAACGCAGACGAAGCAGCTGCAGCGTTTGAAGTTCTGGGTTGTTGTTTTTAGGAGGCCGGACAGGCTACAAAGTAGTTATCCTCGAGTAAACGCTGCACTTTCCGGGTGTTTAACTTATCTCTCAGAACCTTTGTGTACTCCTCTCACCCAGAAGCCTAAACCCCTAAACCCTAAACACACTTACAAGATGCCTGATCCTGATTTGTAAGTCCCGGCCCCTAATAGACATTCCCAGTACAGTAGCATTGATGGGCTGCACATGGGGTGGGGAGTTGGAGTTTCGAATTGTTTCCCAAATCTTACAGCCTGGCACTTACTAACCCTGCAAACCACCAAAAAACAAAATTCTATACATGCAGAAGAATTGCCCCCTTGGGTTGTTATCAAATTTTTTGGGGCATGTATTCAACCTTACTTTGGGGGTCTAGGTAGACCCAAACGGATTCAACCCTAAACCTCAAAACCCTAAGACCCTAAAGCCCTCAACCCTAAAGCCCTAAAACCCTAAACCCGAAAACTCTAAACCCGAAAACCCTAAGCCCTAAAACCCTAAAACCCTAAACCCTAAGCCCTAAAAGCATTCAACCGTATTCAACCCTACAGACTTCTTTTTCTGCTTGCGCAGGGGAAGCTCCTCGAGGGTGCATTGGTTGACCATTCGGAGGTCGAGGATTAGGGTTTACGATTTAAGGTTTAGGGCTTAGGGGTTTAGGGCTTTGGGGTTTAGGGTTTAGGGTTTAGGGGTCTGAGAGAATGATCTTGGGGTTTAGGGATTGGTGGGTATAGCTTAGGACGACCCCCCATTCTGCAATAGTGGTAATAGGAATATAAGAAGACCCTAATATAGTCCCTATTATCCTCTATAGTCACTATTACTGGGTGGGGGGTCCACCTAAGGTATTGGGTTTAGGCTTTAGGGGTCTTTTGTGGGACCCTACACCCTAAACCCTAAACTCTAAACCCTCAATCCTAAAGAAGTCTCCAGAGCCTAGAGATTGTTGGAGGGGCTAGGGTTGGCTTATGGTCAGAGATTTAGGATTGGGGGTGTGGATTTAGAGTGTGGGGTTAGGGTTTATTTATGTATTTATGTATTGTTTTTGTTGCTTTTTTGCGGGGCATGGTGGTTATCGGTTCCAGGGTATACCCGCGATGTACATATGCATATTTATGATGCATATTTCTCATAGGTTGTCAAAATCATGGTGCGTTGCTGGGTTCCCATTTAGTACAGCCCCGCATGCTTAGGGTGCCCAAAAAGTGTCCAAAGAGGGACCACTATTTTGACATCTCCTCACACACATACATATATATGTATATATCTCTCTCTCTCTCTCTCTCTGACTGTTGTAGGATTCAGGGTTTGGGGTTTAGGATCCAGGGTTAAGCGCTTAAGGAATAGGAAGTCACATGGACAAGCAGATGGACTATGAAATGGATGCGGTGTGCTACTAGCAGGGACAAAGGAATGGAAGATGACATTAATTCTCTGCCGTGTGGGTTGAAGGTTAGGGTTTAGGGGTTTGAAATCCACAGCTATCGGATTCTCGCGGAGTATACTTGGGCTACCTCAGGGATCCGTTCCTCCCCTTGTATACGAACCACCATGCAGCACGTGCGCTGCTATCCGTAAACTCAATCCTAAACCCTGAACCCTAGACCCCCTAAACCCTAAACCCTAAATCCTAAACCCTACACCCTATCTCTTCAGGAGGAGAAGATCTTGATGTCGCTGGAGCTTCCGTTTGGGCAACAGGCAGGCTCTAGGACAAGGAATCAAAGAC
This sequence comes from Symbiodinium pilosum, assembly GCA_905231905.1. Classification (NCBI taxonomy): domain Eukaryota; class Dinophyceae; order Suessiales; family Symbiodiniaceae; genus Symbiodinium; species Symbiodinium pilosum. Next base: position 8,423 of record CAJNIZ010044557.1, on the reverse strand, counting down.
GTCGGGTTTGAAAACCTGGGGGGTTTAGGGTTTGGGGTTTAGGGGTTCAGGGTTTAGGGTTTAGGGAATCTGGGTTTTAGGTGTTTTGGGTTTAGGGGCTTAGGAGTTCAGGGCTTAGCGTTGCTGTCGCAATTGCAAGGAAATCCTGTTCTTCAGCATTTCTTCAGAGTTTTTTCAGTGTACGTTAGCATCCTTAGCAGCAACCCAGTTTTGTTGGAGGTGTCATGTTAAGGCCTGACGTCAGCCAGAGAACCCGACACCTTGTGGATTTTACGGTTTAAGATTTGGGGTTTCGGGTTGAAGGTTCCGGAGATGTTGGGAAGAAATTGGTGGGCCCATAGCATGAAGAGAATCAGGGTTGGAGAATCGAATGGCAAAAAAAAACATTGAACGTGAGCTTGACACCGGGTTTAGGTTGGGATTTCTCCAGGGTTTGATGTAAGGCCCTGCAGAATTTAGGTTCCTTGTGTAACAAATCCTGGTAAATACATCCCCAAAACCTTTGTTTACTTACCTAGGCCACTACTGTGCAATTTCGGTCCCAGCCTACTAGCCCTTGCTACTTCTGTCCTACCCCACTTCAGCAGTGTAATGCTCGGACTTTCTATGTCTACTCGAGACCGATTTTCAGTCCCTAAACCCTAAACCGCGTACTTACAACCGTACCTGTGAGTTGGGCATGACCCAAACCAGTTACACTTAGACCAGTATGAGCTATAGCCTAAACTCTTTAAAGGGGGTTTTATAGGGGATCATGTGGGGAATTAGTATAGGGGCTTTTGGAGGGATCCTAGCAGTTTAGACTATAGCTCAACATGCGCAGCATGTCCTGAAAAGAGCTCCCTTATGCTACGAGGAAGACCGAAAGCCTGCAGTGCCGCACTACCCTAAACACTCAAAGCCTTCGGAATGCTATATCCTGGTCCTGCAGTTTTTTCAGTGTCAACAGTACCCCTCTTCAAGGCGTTGATGCGTGCCTTTTCCATGTGGTTCTCCATAATCCCTAAACCCTAAACCCTATACGTCTACATAATATATAAATATATGTCCATGTATTATAATTCCCTTTCAAGGGACTCGTTTGGGGTAGTGCCTAATGTGTGCGGGTGGAACCCAAATTATGAGGCTATCTATGCCGCTGCGCCAGATGCCCTTGACGCCTCGCTCGCAGAGGCGGGCCGAGGCTGTAGGGTATGTGTGTGGAATATGTGGGTGGTTGTCAAAATTATGGCCCCCTTTTGGGTACCCCAAATATTCGGTGCCGTATTATAATAGGGATCCAAAAAGGGACCATGATTTTGACAACCACCCATATGTGAGGCGCCATGTGACTTTCTGAAGGCAAGGTGTTAGGGGCCTTGAGTTTGGATGTGGGGGTTCTGGTGTTTGGGACGGTTTCGGATTGTAAGATTCAAGAACCACTGTATACCCTGCCCCAAGCTCACATGGAACCACATATAGGCCCTAGGGGTTCCATGGCAGTTCAGCAATTTGTTTTTTCAGGTGAAGGCCAAAATTCACAACAATCCCAAGCACTAAACCCTAAACCCTAAACCCTAAACCCCAAACCCTAAACCTGTAGTCATAAAAGTCGCCTTGCTGGTTCATTTAAACTTGTAACCCCAGGCCTAAAATCCCATGACCCACCTGCAAGAAGTCTAGCATGCCTTTGGAGGGTTTAGGGTTTGGAGTTGGGTGGACCCCCCCACCCAGTAATATTGACTACAAGGGATAATTAAAAAGCATTATATCAAGGTCCTCTTACATTCCTACTATACCACTACAACAGGGTGGGGGGAAGCATGCCACTCTACTTTGCCGGTTAGAGAGCCGCGCAAACCTTTGGTTGGCAAGCACTCAAGAAAATCATGCCTGCACTCTGACAACTTACAACCCTGGAGATTCATCCTCCATTTCCTTCCGAGACATATGGGTACTTCCCAAAATGAGGGTCCCGTTTGGTACCCCGAAATACTAGGTGCCGCAAAGAATCCATCACCAAGACGGGCCCATAAATTTGAGAACAACCCACATTTAAGCTGTTGTTGCTAGTTCTGTGCCTTCCGAGCCCCCTTAACCACAACATCTACTAAACAAAAGGAAGTGACCGATGATCCTGAGCTTAAACCCTGAACTCAAAACAACTAAGCCCTAAACCCTAAAACCCTAAACACTGCAAGAATCTATACGACCCTCAACCCGGATCCCAGAGCGTCGACCCCAGAACTCCCAATTCCTGTATCCCTAGAGTTTCAGGGTTTAGGGGTTTTGGGTTTTGAGTTTAGGTTTTGGTATGGGTTGTAGGGGTTTAGGCTTTAGGGGTCTAGGTTTGGGTTTAGGTCCAGAGTTTAGGGTTTCGGGTTCAGGAGTTTCGAGTTCAGGGACCAGCTGGACCTTGTAGACCAACCCACCCTTCAAGAAACTGCTGTAGAAGCCCGAAGAAATACTAATTTTTATTAAGGTCCTAGGCTCTCCTAGACTCCGTTTAGGGTTTAGGGCTTAGGGTTTAGGGTTTAGGATTTCAGTGCTTAGAATCATGTTGGTAATTATTTAGGCCCTTGTGCTACCCCATTGCTATAACATCCTGAAAAGTGAGAAGCTACATTCTCCCCTCTCTCTACATGGAGGTTCCACAATCACCGGCCTCAGGCGGCAAGTTTTAAAAGATATGGTTTAGGGTTAAGGGCTTAGGCTTAAGGGTTTAGGGTACAAAACGGATGTCAATGAATATTGGGGCTCCCTATGTCTGGAATTCCGCACATCTTTCTCAGAGCAATCAAGGTCATATTGGTGGTTGTCAAAATCATGGTCCCGTTTTTGGATCCCTACTATAATACGGCACCTAATATTTAGGGTGCCCAAAAGGGATCATAGTTTTGACAGCCACCCATATGTTTTTTCAAAGCCTCTCAGGCCCCAAACCTACGCCCCCGGAAACTAGCATGGAAACCCATAAGGGGCCCTATGGAGACTGCAGTCCCTCTAAAAGGGGGCTATATGGGTTTCCATGTTGGTTTGGGGGAGTGTAGTTCGTTTTCAACTGACCAGGTGGAGCCCGAGGGCCCACTCCTAAACAGCGAGGACTACAAGCGTGCAGGACTTTGTGGATCCCTGTTATAATACGGCACCTAATGGTTCGGGTACCCAAAAAAGGACCGTAATTTTGACAACCACCTATGTGGACAATTGCTCCCGACAAGGCCTCAGGAAGGGGTAGTGACTTCTTCTCGCTTGGCCAGCAGAATTATCCGCGTGTTGTTTTGGGTAGAGTGTAGGGAGCCATATCATGAGCATGTTCAGGCATATACATACATGCATGCATGCATGCATGCATGCATGCATACTTACATACATACATACATACATACATACATACATATGCAGATAGGTATGGAAACCTGAATTTTGTGCAACACCCGGGCCGTGCAGAGACACCAGAAAGTTTAAATTTGGCGTTCTGACGTGGAAGGTTTGCGTTTCTGCGCTTAACTCAGGGCTTAGGGCTTAGACTTCGACCGTAGCCCTTCGAAACTTGTTGCATGTCATTTGTTTCTGATGATGGGCACCCCTTGTTTAAGTTAGTTTGTTGCCTGGCGTCTGCATAGGAGTCATGCAGCACAACCCTAAACCCTAAAGCACGCAGCAAAGTAGTGCCCCACAGCTCTTTGTACTGTCACAGTACAAACATTCCTAAGCTCTGCTCCGTGGCAAGGGGCATGTAAGTATTTCACTGCCTCGCACCTAAGCTTCAAGGTTAAGGGTGGTGGGTTTAGCCCAATCCCTGATCCCAACTACACCGCAAAAACTCAGAAATACAAAGCCTTACACATTAAAGCCAAGACCTGTGACTCCAAACCCTTCGAACCGCTATGCCCTGCACGGTTTAGGGTGTAGGGTTTGTGAACGCCATGCCCTAACCTCAAAGCGTGAACCCTGAAATGGGTCGTTGTTCTGAATGAAGTTGAGCCTGTTACCATACTCAAACCCAAGAATGAACTTGTCGAAGGTTATGTTTCGAGATTAGGTTTTAGGGTTTAGGTGGGGGACCCTATAGGAGATTACTAGGGATTAGGGTTCAGGGTTAGGACTCTAGCGCATATCAGTAAGATGCCCGGAAACCTTGGCAGCTCCAGCGAGGATACACATTGAAGACCTCCTTTACCCGGGACGACGGCGATGAATGCCATGTTTGGAGCCCCTGGAGCCTGCAAAAGACTCTCCAAAGGTTTAGGGGTTTAGGGTTTTAGGGTTTTAGGGTTTAGGGGTTTAAGGATTTAGGGGTTTAGGATTTAGGGTTTAGGGTTAGGGGTTCCCATATGAGCTATAGTCTAAACTCCTTAACACCGGGGTTATTACGGGGCTACTAGGAGCTTAGACTATAGCTTATGTGGTTCAATGACTAGTTCTAACCAGAGGTTTAACCTCACGAGGCCTAAGCAGCGTATGCCTCAAAGTCTAGATTCTAAACACCAGCTTCCGAACGTTAAGCCTCAAATCCAAAATCCTCATCACCAAGCGAAAAGACCTTCCCGTAAACCAATAGTGTCTAGAGGAGAATGACAACTCACTGTATTGGGGGCCACAGTACTCCAACTCAGAATCTGCCCACATATCAGTTTCTGACATTCTCAGCAAGAATCCTGCCCCTAAGGCTCTAAGGGCCCAAAGACCACACTACAAACAGCTTTTGGGCAATGTTGAGCCTTATGGTACAACTACGACACCAACATTGGCGAAGACAAGTTTCGGGAGACCGCTGCAATTACTAGCCGAGCTTTGCAAACAGAAAAAGCACAATTCAGCTTGTTTCTGCTTTAGGGTTTAGGGTTTGGGGTTCAGCTTGTTTCTGGTGGACGAGGATTTTGGGGAGTAGCACAGCAAGCCAATTTTTTTGAGGCATAGGAATCATGGACATTTCTTGCGGAATAATACAAGAGCAATGCCTGATGTGACTTAAACCCTTAATGTTTGGCCTCTGTACATACCCATATCATCCTCGATAACCTCATGATAGAAGGTGCGGGGCATTCAGGGTTTGGGCTTGAGAGTTTGCCGTTTAGGGTCCTCAGCTGGTGCTAGCGGAAGTTCAAAGGAGGGTTCTCCATGCGAGTAGTTACAAAGTCCCATGAACTAAACCCTATACCCTGAACCCTGTAAACCTAAACCCAGACCCTTTAAACCCTAAACCGCCAAGTGTGGTGCTGGGTTTGGGAGTGCGAGGTTAGGGTCAGACCCAAAAACCTTGAACCCTAAACCTTAGACCACGCGGCCTAGGGCTTAGGGTGTAGGATTTAGGGTTCAGGGCTTCAGGGTTCCGGGCCTAAGGATCAGGCTTTATGAGCTGGCAATCTTCCACAACGTCCGCAACAGTATGTAAGCTTTGGTTCTTTCACCCAACAATCCTACTCCGATCAAATACCCCCCAACAGTATACACCTGGGGGGAGACCCCTAGAATCCGCTCATGACTGTTTGACATACCCACGCCACTCAAGAGGCATCCTGTTTCGAGAACCCCAAAACCCCAAACTTTGGTGGCATTTTAGCCCCTACTCAAAAACTTTAATTCAGCCCTAGCCCCTAACACTGAACCTTTTACCACTTAAACACCTAAACGCTTGCACGCTTAAGCACCTGAGCCTGTAGCCCCTGAACCGTAAACCCATCAGGGGTCATAGGGGTTGTTCTCCAAAATAGGGGCCCCTTTTAGCTATGGACTATATTACGGCACCTAATATTTAGGGATACCAAAAGGAGACCCTAATTTTGGGAACTGCTCATAGACACTCTCAGGCCGGGACGCTACCTCCAAGACGCTTCCTCTATCTGCCTCTGGGGTGCCCAGTAGCCCGTTTTTTGCCCTTTTTTGGGATCCTGCCACCCTCCCCCCCTACTACCCCGCCGCGTTGAGGGTTTGCGGCTTAGGGTTTACGGATTTACGGTTTGGGATTTAGGGTTTTGGGTTTGGCGTAGGGTTTCTGCAAAGGTTGGGAGGATTACAGTGGGCTTTCTGGGGAGCTGCGCCGGCCGGGGCTCCGTTTGTGCCAGCTATAGCGCAGGCAAACGACCTGTCTGTTGGCAACATCATTGAAGCCATGGCAGTCATCGCCAGGACATTGCCATCCCCGGTGGCTGTGGACGCGGCTGCAATGCTCACAATGGCTCGAAGCGCCACCCCCAATTATGGGGACTCTGTTGACAGGGGCAAGGCGGCCGTAACGGCATTCCTTCAGCATGGTGAAATAGGCATCCCTTCAGGTAGCACGACTGTGACAACATTCCAGGCCCTGCGCGACTTGAGTGTCGAGAAAACTAACACTCAAGGCAGGGTCAACTTGTACCTTCAGTTTGCGACGGGGACGCTGCGCGAGTTGATGGGAGCTTGGATGCTCTGGTCAAAAATTCTCTGCACTGCCACAATACAGGGACTGAGGTACCTGGGTTTGCACCCTGGCGTGTTAGTAGAAGGTGGAGCTTGGCGCGGAGGGGCCGGCTTCGCTGACTTTCGGCCACAGCTGAGAAGGGCCGTGGCTGGGCAATTAGGCGAATTCACCGCCCTAAGCGCTTCCATATGCAGGGCAGCTCGCCGCTGTTTTGGACTGGAATTTCCGGTTCAGATGGAAGCTGCGCTGCAATTCCATGGTTCGGAGGTGGTGCGCCCTCAGCTGCAAGCCATGGAATACGGAGCTGTGCCGTATATGACGGAACCTGAATTTTCGCGGCTTCAGGGCCCGCACCCTCGAGAATTGCCTGCTATAGTGAAGACTGCATCGTCAGAACCCGGTTTTGACTGCACGCCGGAAAAGGCTGATGAGATGGCTGTGGCTGCGATACTCGGCCACGGGGCAGGCAACATATCATTCTCTGCCAACTTCAAGTCTGAATGGCAGGATGGAAGTTTGTCGCTTCAGAACCCATCCGGGTTGGGTCCTGGTGTGGGCTTGCTTATAGCTAGCCCAACCGGAGGGGCTCTGTTCGCCGGCTTGGACAACTCTTTGACGGTGCAGCGACTGGAAGTGCGTCGTGGTTCAAGCACGAACTCAGGAGACAGAGTGGGTGCTGCTGTCCAAGCTGAACTTCCGAAATATGAGCACTTTGCAAGATTGTCCAACCTGAGGCTGCACCCTGTGGACAATCGTCGCGCGTGCAGAAAGAAGTACGTGTCGGGAAACGTGCAGATGTTTCCAGCCTATGAGTTGCTTTATTCATTGAGGCTGAATGATGCGGCTGCCAGAAAAGTTCTGAGCACTAGGACAACTGCAAACAAGCTGGTATATTACGACGAAATCGAGTCAGAAGTGGCAGTGAATGCCCTACCTTATATAGACCCCGATGAGGTCTTGCCACGATTGTTGGTGAACGTCTTTGGGGACTATGGGTTAGGATCCCACTATACAGAGCCAATTGGATTTGGGTCGGTTGGCTTTAGGAAGTGCGAAAGGGTTTTGTCAAGGGTTAGAAGTATGGGCCCTCAATCCCTTAATATGGGCCTTTAGGCCACTTGGGGCGATTCTAGGAACCCTTAGGGGTACATATGGGGTATGTAGTAGGTATATTAGAATCTGAATTATAAGGATCCCAAGGTTAAGGGCCCATACTAGGGGCCCATGGTTTCAACCTTGGATTTTGAAGTATGCTGATTGCAGCTTAGGTCAGTCCCCCACCTAATAATGGGTACCAGAAAGGACTGTGGTGGGTATATCAAGGCCCGATTAACTTCATGTCTAGGGGCTACTACTGCAGGGGGAATTGACCTAAACTATAGCTACTTAAGGATGATAAGGGAATAGTGTTGGCAATCGATCAGCCTTCTGCAGAATCTACGCTGTTTAGGGGGGTTAGTGTTTAAGGAGGCCTCGTCAGTTTTTTTGTAGGTGGAGTATAACGGAAGGTTAAAGAATACTATCAGTACTGCCTCGGGCCTCTAAACAACAAAATTGCTTGCTGGGAGTTACTAAGGAATAAAGGAATATTTCACGTAAGGATTATATTGGGACATATGCCATGATTCCCTAGTAAAAATTCAGATTATCACAAACCCTACCCTAAACCCTAAACTCTACACTCTAAGCCCTAAACCCTAAACCCTAAACCCCAAACCCTAGGCCTACGTGGAAATCAAGAAGACCACGCACCTAAGTGGCCTGCTCCCCGTCTGAAGCTTCGCGGGGTGTGGGGGGGTTGAGGGTTGGGAGGTTTAGGATCTGCGGTTGGGTCTTTGGGGGTTTAGGGTCCAGGATTTAGGATTTTTTGGGGGAGGAGGGGTAGCGGCGGGATTTAGGTTTCCAAAGTTTAGGGTTGAGGACTTAGAGTCTTAGAAGATTTCCCCCATCCTGAATACGGGGGGCCCTGTGTCCAAAAAGAGACACTGGGACTAGGAAACAACCGAGACCTTTATTTGATATAGTCCCCGTTAAGTAGATA
>CAJNIZ010044556.1:14487-25926 GCA_905231905.1 Symbiodinium pilosum | reverse complement strand
TACGTCTGGCTGGAGGCGGGGAGTGCAGGGAGAGTTCAAACAAAATAGCTAGGCTCAGAAAAACAACCGTCCTAACCTAGGGAGCCAACGAAGAGTGGCGCCTGTTCAGTATAGACGACCTGGAGTGGGACTTTAAGAACGAAAGATGGCAGCATGACTGGGATCAGAGCATCTCGACTGCATTAGTCTCCCGTCCCTAGTCTCATCGTGTTGTTTTACTCTGTGCGTTCGACTCGGTCAGGTACACCGTCGCATCTGGCTCGTGCGCCCCTCCCATTTAAAGCTGTCTCTTGGCTGCAGTTAAAGCTAGACGTAGCCAATTTCCTTCTTCGTGCTACCCGAGGTTAGACAACGGAGGGCAGCCAGAGCAGGCACCGAGCCTGAGGCAGAGCCCGATCCAGCTGCTTGGCTTAACTAAGGGTTAGAGGCAGTCAAGTTTCACTCAGAAAATTCCGTTCGAGCATCACACCCTGAATCCCGCAGCCGAGCGTCGTGCTTCCCATTGCAGATTCACAGGTTGACGCTCCCCGGTAACTCATATAGTAATCCAAGCTATCCCCATTCTTAACCTCCTTGCTAAGTCCCCCTGACCCTCCAAGGAAGGAAACTGTGAGCCCAAGCTCTAAACGCTAAATCCTCAACCCCTAAACCCCAAACCCTGCGCCTTAAATCTTGGGGACAAGAAGGGATCTTTCAAGGAGCCGTTCTACCAGTAAGTCACTCCAAAGTTTAAGCCCTGCTGCAGCCTCATATGCCCTAAGCTGTAATCCCAAACCCCAAACCCCTAAACCCTAAACCCCCAAATTCCCAAGCCCCCAACCCAAAAAACTAACGTAGACACTCGCACACGCACACACTGACATGGTAGTTTCTCTAAATAGGGGAGTAGCCGACTGAGTAGCCCTTATTGTGGTAAACCCTAAACCCTATGTAACCCCTGTAAACCCGACAAAACAGGTACCCTCATTTTTGGGGAGACCCCATATGAATCAGGACTGGCTTGTAGCTGCTGCTATCACAGCCGGAGATGTGACCTCAGGGTGTTGGGTGGTTGAGGATGAAACGTGTAGGGTTTGGGTTTGGGATTTGGAGTTCAGGGCTTGGCATTTGGGGTGTTGGGGTTTAGGGTTTGGGGTTTAGGTAGGAAGGTTCGCCCCAATCACATCCGTGTATTCTTCAGTCTACGAAGCCCGGGTTGACTGTGTGGCTCTGATTCCTGACCTCTCCGCGCATCTTGCCACAAGGTGTAGGCGTCTTCTCGGCATAGTCCGTCTGTGCTTGGAGTTTCAGGGGGACTTAGTAGGTAGGTGGCTCATTACAGGGAAAATGAGGGTCACTGCGTGGATTGTAGGCGTTGTTAGTCTGCTCACTAATTCCCCCTGATCTTCCAAGCACTTGTAAAGATACCAGAATGGATAAAAACCTTGTAATCCATAGAAAAACCCTGGTCATTCCTCCCCCTAACCCTCCCTAATAAGTAGTTTAAAAAATCCCTGTAGACGATGGAATAGCCCTGGCCATTCCTCCCCCTAACCCTCCAAGTGCACTGGTCTCGATGCAGTGCTTGTGAAGGCTACCTTTTTGGGGCCCGGTCTGAGGTGATCAAGGTTTATTGATAGGGTTTGTTGTTTAGAGTTTAGGGTTTAGAGCTTAGTGTACGGATTATGTTGGGTTGAGTATCCCAAGAATAGAGCATCAATTGGGAGAAAAGGAGGAAAAATGAGATGACGCCCTACACCCTAAAACCTAAACCGAGGGTGCTTATCTGAGTTTCATGTATCGGTCTGGTAGGGCGTTGGGGTGGAGTCAGCTGCATTTACCACTCTGAAATGCAGGGTCCTAGGGGCACTTTTCAAGGAAACCAAATTGGATGTAGGGTTTAGGGCCAGAGTATTCGACTCGCACTCTAATTAAGCCGTAACTCTTGAAGCCCCAGCCCTAAAGTGAGAACTGTAAACTTTAAACTGCAAACCCTACCGTAGACTTTGAGCTGAACCCAAACCCTAACCCTACAGTCCCCCTTAAGTAGATAGAATATGGGGTTTATGGGGATCTTATTATAATATACCCAAAGCCATATTCTATGTATTTAACGGGGACTATAATCCCTAAGCCCTAAAAACCTAAACCCTAAGTTATAGTGGTTTCCATTTTCTTTTCCATTACCCCAATATGACCCCAATATAACCTAAGCATAACCTAAGCCCGAAGCCGTGATTACCAAGGTCTTGCAGTTTCTGCTTCTGGGCCCTACCGTGTCACACAGGTGGCTTGGAGTTTGGGATGCCTGCGATGCTCAGGGTTTAGGGTGTTAAGGGCTTAAGGGTTTAAACGTAGCCTAAGGATTTTGAATCGGGTTCTGGAGTACATGGAACAAAACGTAGGCAAGGCTGTTTAATTCTACACTAGTTCATGTAGGTTAATGTAGGTTGGTGGTTGGATAGGCCATTTGACACATCATAGGCCATGATGGTAACATTTTGGAAGTCAGTAGACAAGCTAGACAGTGAGCCTTTTTCTCCGGAATGACCGTAAGACCTTGGAACAAAAAGGCAAAAAGCAAACGGAAGAACGGAAGGACTGAAGTTCGAGGCAAATACAGGCGGGGAGTTTCCATGTAGGGACCTTCCATAAGCCTTTATATAGTTATATCTACCTGTTTTAGGATTTAGGATTTGGGTTTGGTTTAAGGGTTTAGGATTTGAGCTACGGTCAATATTAGCCTTACCAAGGAACCAGTAAGGGTGGACACTGGGCTCCCTCTTGTAGTTTCGTATACTAAACCCTAAAGCCTAAACCCTAAACCCTAAACCTTGGTATATTGACTTATAAGGAACCCTTGTCCAGACAATTTTTCTCGGGAAATGTTGACTGTAGTTCCTATGATTTCGCATGGAGTTTACATACCCCCTATATGGGTGGTTGTCAAAATTATGGTTCCTTTTTGGGTACCCTAAATATTAGGGGCCGTAGTATAATAGGGATCCAAAAAGGGACCATGATTTTGACAACCACCCATAACAATAACCCCTGAACCCTAAACCCTAAACCCTAAATTCTAAAACCCTAAACCCTAAACCCTAAACCCCAAACCCCTACCCCCAAATATTAACCTTCCTTTTGGAAATTTCCCCTCCTATAGTTGGTCCCAGTCCAGCCCCCAAACAACGATGGATCAGGTTCAAGCTCCAGGTGTTCAGATTTTTGTTCAAAGTATAGATAGAACATGGGTTTAGGGTTGAGGGTTTAGGGGTTTAGGGTTTAGGGTGTCAGACTGTTGTTCAAAGTATAGATAGAACATGGGTTTAGGGTTTGGGATTAAACTCTAAGATTTATTTTTGTTCAAAGTATAGATAGAACATGGGTTTAGGGTTTGGGGTTTAGAGTTTAGGGTTCAGGGTGCCAGAGAGCAATTGCCAAAATTCTGGCTCTACGTTTTGTATACAGCTATGGTCCCTACATTTCATGCTCCTTACATGAACCTCGTATACCCTCATGTAAACCACTTTCCATGTTCCATTTTCTTTCCATTTGTCTCTCCGTCAAAGTGCGGTTGATAACCCCTGCAATCCATATAGTAGCCCCAAAACCCTACAATCCTGAACCCTATATCCAAATCCTTATGCCTGAACCCTAAACCTGAAATTCTAAACTTGAAGCCCTAAATTCTAAACGCGAAACCTTAGACCCTGAACCCTGAATCCTAAACCTACATCATAAACGCTAAGCCTGGGGACTTGTGAAGAGATTCTCAATGATATGCCTGCATGATTAAAGATATCTTCAGATTGCTACATATTATGAGGTTTACATCGATGTACGAAATTCATCCGAACAAATCTGCATTCCAAAGTGCACCACAAAGACCTCTTTGGCTTTGAGAGCGGCTTCGTGGGAGTTTCATAGTTGTTTTGGGTTTGGGTTGGAGGTTTAGGGTTTAGGATTTGGGTTTAGGGTTTGAGGCATAGCGGGTCATGGGAAGAGTAGTCATGTCAGCAGGAATTTGATGTGAAGATAGTGGTAACAGGAGTAACAAGTTGCAGGAGAGCCAGAGCGGCAGTAAAGTTCAATAGTCACTGCCAGTGACAATCCCCAAGAACCTGAAGTCTGGCTACGTGGTTTAGGGTTTAGGGTTTGGGCATCCCTTTTTGATAGATTTGGCAACAGCCCTGCCAATACCACACCCTCAGGATGAATCAAGCCTCATTCGGGTTGAACTTCTCGGGCATTTCCCCTAAACTTGACCCGGTGTCCGAATTCTACACTAGCTTCCTCACTCCGTCACTGGAGGCAACACCTAGACTCTTCCCACAAGTCATGGGCTTCTGTGAAAGAACTCTATATCTTAGTTGCCATGATTCTTCCCAGAAATCATGGGCTTTTGTCGAGGAACTTTATATCTAAGCTGCCAAAATTTGGGTATACGGTAAGTGAAAAGTGCTCCTTGTTGTTTAAGCTTTTGCCATTGCCCTAACACGCAGTGGAACCCTGAATATCCCAATTACCATTTCGCCTTGCATATTGTTTTCCATTCGGCTCTGCATGATGGTAACCCAAAATTCCTTAGCAGCAACCCAGCCCTGAATCCTAAACCTTATAGTCTGTAAGCCCTAAACCCTGAATCCTGAAACTTAATCTGAGAAACCCTAAATTCAAAACTCCGAATATCAAAGCTTAATCTCAAAACCCTGGACCTTACACCTTAAACCCTAAAACCCACCCTAAACTCTGAAACCTACAGTGCTAAACCCTAAACCCTGTGATGGTCTGGCCAGGGTTCAGCACGTGCCGGAGCACAACAACCCTGGTTGGGACCCTAGAGATCGGATTCGCTTGGGTTTAGGATTTGGGGTTTAGGGTTAATTAAGAGTTTAGGATTTGGGGTTAAGGGTTAATTGATTCAGGATTTGGGGTTTAGGGTTTAGGGCTTTGGGTTTGTGGTTTAGGGTTTTGGATTTTGGATTTCGTGTTTAGGGATTAATGGTTTGGGTTATGGAGTGCTGGGTTTAGGACCTTGCTTCTTGTGCCTAGGGGTTGTAGCCGCAACCGGCCTCTAGATGTGGGTTTTCCCAAATTCGGGGTACCTTCTTTGGGACCCGATAATAAGGATCTCTATATTTTTGGGTCTATGTTAGGGTCCTCGTTCTGTAGTGCATATCACCATTAAATTAGGGATCCGCCTTCCCAAAAGTAACATGAGAGCAAGTAGCCTGTTTTCAGATGGACCAAGGTTCACGTTTAATTTGGGGAGGGTATCTCCCCACATCTGTATACACTCCTACATATCCCCAATATGTTTTCCCAAAACCCTAAACCGCCCCATGAGCTTGTTACAGGGAAGGCCTGGCTAGCAGGATGAAAGTGTGGAAAAGAAAATGGAAGCTACCATTCAGGGTTTTTGGGGTTTAGGGTTTCGGGTTTAGGGTTTTTAGGGTTTAGGGTTTCGGGTTTAGGGTTTAGGGTTTAGGGTAGGGAATGGAGGAAGGGAAAAGATATTGGACGCTGCTCCATTAATGGGGATTATAGAGGGGCTGCCATAAGGATCCAGTCCTTCATTCATTGCTAAGCAGAGAGGCAAGTACAGCGGCTTCTCCAAACGAGGCTCTTGGGACCACAGTAGGGATTAGAGTTGGATTATGGGGGCTTTGATCCCTGAACCCAGAGGATTCTATCCCGAACCCGAAGCCCTTAACCCTAAGCCCTGAGCCCTGGACCCTAAACCTGAAGCTCTCACATGGTGGAAGTCGCTCAGCTGGAGCCTTGAACGTAAGCATTTCAAGTCAAAGAAATGTTTGCGGGAGCTAGGTGTGACCAGAACAGAGGCTCTTTGTTGACCTGCTGTCGTTTTACAGCGGTAAAAAGAGGGGCCCACTTAGTCAAGGGAGGCTGTGTACCCCAAGGCCCCAAGTCCGCGCATATATCCCGAACATGCTCCTTAAAAGGCCCCGCAAAGCTCCCTGTTCTTCCGGGGGAGGATATATACTTCAAACCCTTGACCCTATTCCATGGTAGTTTGGGGTAGGGTGCCCAATCTGCAAGTCTCTTACCTGCAGCTCCCAACAACACATTGCACCCTGCGCCCGAACCTCCCTGCAATCTGTTGCGCGCAAGAATATGGTGTAGGGTTTGGGGATTAGGGTTTAGGTTTTTGGGTTTAGGCTGTAAAGAATTGCAGTCCTATTTAAGACGTGTCTTTATAGCCTCCCATGTTTGTTTGCTTGTTTCTTTTGCTCACCGTCGCAGTCGTGATTCTGAGCAGTATGACTGAGACAGGAACGTAAATATACCTCCAGTTGTCCCCCAAACTCTAAACCCCCGCCTTCCTTTAGTCAGTTGCATCATCCCCATGGGCATTGGTATCATGATGCTTGCAATATGCTTATCATAGGCACAGGCAGGATTCGGGCTTTCGATTCCTTTTCCTTACTGGTGCTTAGTAGGGAATAAGGATATGTAATCCTTATGTCACCCCTATGTATTACTTCCCTTCTTCCCGATTCCCTACTAACCCCAATCCCTAAACCCTACTCCCTAAACACCAAAACGACCCCAGACCCTAATCCCTAAACCCTGGAAAGACCCCAAGCTCTAAACCAAATCCCTTTCCTGTGCTGTGCAGTGAGGCTATGGATACTTTCTCATGGTGTCCTTCCTCGCACTTGCGCTTTGGCATAATCAGGGTATGTACTCAACTTACTGAGGGTTAGGGGTTTAGGTTCAGGGTTTAGGGTTTAGGGTTAGTGGCGAATAAGGGAATATGTCATATAGGCGTTATATACGGTCCTGATTAGTGTAGGGCCCCCCCCCCTTTCCCCCCCAAACGAATATGGGGACCCCTTTAATACAGCGGAAAGGGGGGGCCCCCCAAACAAATCTGGATCCTAGGTTTCGATTAAAATCAATAGACGGGATGGGATCCTAGGTTTTAATTAAAATTCAATAGGCGGGATTGGATCCTAGGCTTTAAATATTTTATTTGGCCGCGCAACTTCGCACAATTAAGGCCCCCAAAACGAACCAGGGGGATAGAATAATTTCGGCGAAGCTTCGCACAATTGAGTCCCCCCACGCAAATCGGGACTTAACATTAATCACCAGTAAGTTTCAGATTTTCGGATGTTGTGGGTCAGGGCTTGCGATGTTCTTTTATGGCTGAGGTTTTGCAGCGTCAGTTTTTTGTTTGCCCTCCAACCGAATACGGTCGAAACGTGAAGTCCAAAACTTGAAGAGCCCCAAACCCTACCCCAAAACGGACCCCCCCAAAAGGTCCCTTGTTTTGGGCGGGATGTGCTCCTTCAACTTGGAATCTGACGCCAATTCAGGGCTTTCACGCGATTAAGGTTTAGGGTATAGGGTTTAGGGTTTGGGATTTAGGGTTTAGGGTTTGGGGTTTTGGGTTTAGGGTATAGGGTTTAGGGTTTCCAGTGCCCTATGTTCCATCAGTGCGTTAACAGGATGGGCTGACATCTTCACTGCAGGAGAAGCTGTTCAAGGCACCTGTGGGTAGGGTTTGGGATTTAAGCACTGTGGATACCTTGGCTATAAAGGCACTGTTTTCCGGTGGTTTAGTTTCTTGTTAGTGCAGGTGACGGACGTGAAGGCCTATGACAAGTAGGGTTGAAGTGGAGGTTCGGAGTTTTTAGGGGTTGGAGTCTTGGTTGAAGTTGTAGAAGTTGGGAATCTTGGGCTAGATGGAAGTCATTTTGGCTTCGTTTCATCTTCGTTTAAAGTAACTTCGAACCCCAAACCCCAAACCCTACACCCAAAACCCTAAAACCCAATTAAACCCTCAACCTGTCCAGCGTTTTGGTTTAGTGACGTGCAGGATCCTACTTGGAGGGTCAGGTGATTTAGTAAGTAAGTTAACAACCCCAATATTCCGAAACTATCCCAGGTATCACCATGATTAACCCCCTTGTGTTTCCATCTTACCAGCTTCAGGTAAAATGAGGTGAAAAGGCCCTTTCGTTTTTATCTTTGGGACTAAGGCTAAGGGTTGATTGCCCACAGCTCTTAAAGTAAAGCCATGTCAGACCTTCAAAACTAAACCCAAACCCTAAACCCCAAATCCTAAACTCCAAACCTGAAAGCCCTAAACCCCAAACCTTAAACCTCAAACCGTAAACCCGAAACCCCAAACCCTTAACCCTAGACCCATCTGTCCCACTGCGAAAAATTGTTGCAGGAGCACGCCACCACCAAGTCAAACCAGCATCTCGGCTTCATTTGGACATCCAGCGTGTTGTGATGCACCCGAAGCTTTGGGTTTGAGGGGTTTAGGGTTGAGGGTTTGGGATTAGGGTTGAGGGTTTAGGGGTTTAGAGTTCTTCTTGGGACTTAGCTTGGACCTTAGACCCTTAAACCTTTGGGATTCCCGTATATTCCTACTATAGGTACCTAGAGGGTTAACTTTAGAAGGGGTCCTAAGTGCCACGTAGGGTTTAGGGTTACGGTTTAGGGTCATGAGTCTCCCGATTCTTGTACAACAGCCGATCCTTCCTCTTCAGTCGGAGTTAGGATATGTTAGGATAACGTACTGCTTAGTCCGTCAACAGACGTGGTTGTTCATCATAAGGTCTCAGCGCAATTCATGGCGGCATTCGAATGATTTTGTAGGACTTTGCGCTCTTACTAGCTCCTACACCTCATACATTCATGATGACGGGGTCCTCGTACCATTATGGTATAGGGTACCTCGAATAAACCTCAACCGGACTTTGCCCCTAAAAAGAAGCCATACCTAAATCTTAAACCCCAAACCCTAAACCCTAAACCTTAAACCCCAAACCCTAAACCCTCAAAACCTTAAACCCAAAACCCTAAAAACCTTAAACCCTAAACTTCCTAAACCATCCGTAAGGCCGCTCAAGGTCTCCTAGCGGCCCTCGAATATGGAGTTCTCCTAGGGCTTGTGTAAGGTGTGTAGTTTAGGGTTTAGGGGTTTAGGGGCTTAGGGTTCAGGGTCTAGGGGCATAGGGTTTAGGGTTTACCCGCAGAGGAGGGCCCTTATGTTCCTTCAACATTTGGAGGTTCACCGCTAGCTATTTCCTGGGTTCACTACTCGGGTTGCACTACAGGGAAGGACGTGCTTGGAGTTCTCCTGACCCAAACAACTACGGACCCATGAATCTTCAAACCCAACAACTAACACTAGTAGTCATTCGAAATATTCATCAGACTTTAAACTCTGTGACCTTAGCCCACAACCCTCAAAATTTGAACCCTTCATCCTACACCCTAATGCTAAACCCTGTGCCCCAGGCCCTGAAACTCCGCAACTCCACTTCCTCAAACTTTAACTTAGAAATAGGGCTTAGAATTAGGGCTAGTTTTTTGCTCAATTTTTGGTGCATGCAGAATACTGGGCGGTTACGATCCCTAAACAAGAGCATGATTTCGCCCCAACTCCAACACCAACAGCCTGAACCCCAAACTCCAAACCACTACATAGAACCCTGCACCCTTCTGATCAAACCATACTCTTTCAGCCTGAAGCCCCAGCCAAAACCCCAAATCCCAAATCCATAACCATACAACCCAGGTTTAGGGTTTAGGGTTTAGGGTTTAGAGCAGACCGTAATTCTGAACCACACAACCCAACGATCCCAAACCCCAACCCTACACCCCCCCGTCAATGTGCGTGCGCTGAGGATGCTTTATGTGAATGCCTGCTCGTGCATGATGTCTTGCTGCATGTGACTCGGCTGCAGGCAGAGCCTCCTATACCCTGAAACCCGAAAAATCTAAACCTTGAACCCTACATCCTAAACCCCAAGCCCAATATCCTAAACCCTAAGCCCTAAACCTTGTACCCTAAACCCGAAGCTCTAAACTGTACGGGCTTAGAGTTTCGGGTATAGGCCTTGAGATGAAGGGATTGAGGTATGGGTTTGCCACAAATGTTTAGGATTGAGAGAGCCTAGGTTTCAGGGTGTAGTGTTTTAGGGTTTAGGGTTTGGTGTAAGCTACCAAAAGGGGTATATGCAGTAATTAATTGGGTTTCCCAGTATAGTAACTTAGCTTTAATTCCTTAACAGCAACCCAGTATACCCAGAACAAGACCCTGTGCCAGTTGGCAGACAGACGTGGCTTTCTTCTTCTTCTTCTTACCATTGATTAGCTAGGAATGAAGGAGTGGATCCTCATAGTAGTCTATTGTTTAGGGTTTAGGGTTTAAGTCTACATCCTATGCAGAGTGGAGATAGTGCAGCCATACAGGTTTCCTCTTTAGTTCTCCTTTACACCCTCATGATGGTACCCATCTTGCCTCCTCCACTACCCCATCAATCACTAGCAAACGTACTGGGGGTTGGTAGGGAAGAAGGGAATATATATATATATATACATATGTGTAATATAGGGATGACATAGGGATTATATTTTCTTCTAAGCTACTCAGAACCAGCAGGTAAACCCCACACCCTAAACTCTAAACCCTAAATCCTTAAATGGGGATCTCTTTGCAAAGCTGAGGCTTCTGTTGGCGCGGCACCTCAAGTCTAAAGCCCAGTCCCAGGCTGCGTTGTGGTTTAATGGATTTAGGGTTTAGGGTTTAAGGTTCAGGGTTTAGGGTTTAGGGTAAGGGGCTTACTGGATTGCTGCTGCGGAACTTAGGCTAAGTTACGATAATCAGGAAACCCTATTCTGCTGATGGGTTCTGTGCGTTCCCACCTGTGGGGGCCAATGTTAAGCCCAGAGGATAGATCTTGTGCATTAGCCAGCCTTTTCAACAACTAGTTTTCCGTGCCTCAGTTTTATGTTGAAGTCCCAAACCCTGAAGACAAAACCTTGACAACCCTGAGCCCTAAACAGTAAACCCTTAACAGGTAGAATGGTGTGTCGTGTTTGTTCCGGGTTTCATGTTTACGCGTTTTCTCGCGCGAGAAAGCAGAGTAGTCTTTTCAAGGGGTTAAATGTTAAACGTCTAATAGAGAGTGGAAGTTTCTGTCAAGAAATGCCCAGCCGGGCGTGTTACATCACGAAGCCCTAATAACAACCCTAAGCTTGAACCCTGAACCCCAAAACCTTCAATCCTACAACCCTAAACCGTCAAGTGCTTCATATCATGGTAGCCAAAATTGAGTCCGGGCTATTTGGGGTTCATGTAGGCCTGAAAACCCTAGACCCCAAAACGTCTTTAGGGTTCAGGGTTGAAGGTTTAGGATTTAGGGTTTAGGGTCTAGGGTTTATCGTGTAGGGTTTAGGGTTCGTTAGTGTGCGTCCTACAGGGTTGTCTCCGTCCGCCTGCGTCCTGAACCCTGCGCCGCGTGGCTCGGCCTCAAAACTTCCTCAAACAACCTTGGAGCCTAAGAGCTAGACTATTGCAGAAGGTGACAAATACTGAGTTGTTGTTGTTACTATATTGGGGAAACCATATTAATGACTTTCTATATGTATATATACCCATGATGGTAACTTGACTTAAGTTCCCTAACAGCA
>CAJNIZ010044555.1:39029-49477 GCA_905231905.1 Symbiodinium pilosum | reverse complement strand
GTCCGAACGCTGGCCCCGAACATTTTCCCCACCGGTTTCCTGGGTCCTACTTGCGCGTCCCTAGTTGGACTTCTAGGGTTTTATTGTGTATGTAATAGGCATATGACTGTATCTATATACCTAACTTAAATACCTGTATATCTATAATTACATGTTCCTACAGTGGGAAGCCCCGCCAGCCGAGGCGGGCGCGCGCTAGCGTTTACAATTAAACCCTAAAGCGTGTCTTTTTTTCGCGATCGGAAAACGATATCCTTCCGCGTCGGCCTCACCCTCATTGGTTCTTTGTCAGCAAACAAAGTAGGGTAGATTCCCACGTGCCCCTCAACGCAGTTAGGATTTAAGGTTTAGGGGCCTGTACGGACCCTCAGAAAGTGCGGATGCGCCGTTTAACCCTCTGCCTAACCCTGAACCCTAAACCCTACACCCTAAACCATAAACCCTAAACCCTAAACCCCAAACCCCAAACCCTAAACCCTAAACCCTAAACCTTAAACCCTAAACCCTAAACCCAGAATGCCAGTAGCTTGTGCTACTGTTCAGAGAAGAATTCCCGGACCACCTTCAGCTCCCTAAAGTCCCTTAGCCCTAACCCCATACCCTGAGCCCTGAACCCTAAAGGGCTTAGGGTTTAGGGTTCAGGGTTTATGGTTTAGGCTTTAGGGTTAGGGTTTAGGGTTTAGGGGGACCTGACGGTTGCAAGATTAAAGGGACTTTACTGGGAAGCCCCAAATAGGGAACCCCAAGAATGTAGTAGGAATATAATAGAATGTAAGAGCCAGGGTAGGTATATTCCTTAAAGTCCCTTTAAAGATTTCTTCCGCCAAGAGCAGGACCCAGGAAAAAGTATTGAGGACCGTCACAGTCAACTTCTAGGAGGGCATACACACGATTTAAGGGTTCAGGGCTTAGGACTTAAACCCTAAATCCCTAAATCCCTGAACCCTAGAACCCTAAAACCCTAAACCCTGGTTTGAGGGTTCAGGGTGTAGGACTCAGGGAGACTGTCCCCGCCCTAATACAGGCCTCCAACTTGGCAGCCGTAGGCGCAGGCTGCCGTTTATATGGGTGATGTACACCTATACACATATACGTCTATATACACATACACATGTGTATGTATATATATATATGTCCATGTATATGTATATATAAATATATACGTATGTGTATATAAATATGTACATATGTGTATACGAATAGATGTACATATGCCTGGGAGGACGGAGACGTTAGCATCATCATCACCGTCGTCATCATCGTCATTATCATCATCATCTTACTATTATTAGAACTGTTCATCATCATCATCATCATCATCATCATCGCTTTAATGTGTATGCTACCACTGCTTCCACCTGCATGCAGAACGCCACTTGAAGGGTCATAGGTGGTTCGAGGCATGCACGTCCCTAAACCCTGAACCCCTAAACCCTAGACCCCTTACCCCCTAAACCCTGAACCTCCAAACCCCAAAATCCCTAGACCCCTAAACCCCCTAGACCCTAAACGCGAAACCCCTAAAACCCTACACCCTAATCTCTGAACCCTTCAGCGTGGTCTGGTTTATGTACTTCACCCGTTGCTGGGCTCGAAGTTTGAAGCGCGAGGCCGATGCCGGAAGAAGTCCACGCGTTCTGAAAGAAAATCTTCTTGGCTGTTCTTTCGCAAAGAAGCCCAGACTCTCAAAAGGATCTAGGGGAAATTGTATAAGGATTATGTTAGGGGTTATAATGGGTCTATAATCCCGGTCTATATAGGGGATCTGATTTTTGGATCCTCCCAGGGGTCTGGGAGGAACTTACCCAGAGAGCCCAATACCCCTGAATTAAGGAATGTAGCCTTTAAATGGCACAAGGGCCCGTACTATGATTCAAGCTATTTTTCCTCAGTTATCCCTCGGTATAGGGATGGGTAGTTAAGGGCTTAGGGCTTAGGGTTCGGGGAAGGCATATTTAGGGATATATAGAAAGATATAGGGATGTGGGGATACAGGGCAGGGCGACATGGGGGCACGTAGGGATCTATAGGGCGTATCTAAGGCTAGGGATACATATATCTGTATCTATGTATATATGTATATATGTGTAGAGGGACAGAGAGAGAGAGGGAGATTTCGGGATATCTGAAGACACGTGCCTTCCACCTATAGTGAACTGGGGGATCCTTTCCTTTTTGGGGGGTCACCATGACCTAAACCCTGAACCCTAAACCCTAAACCCCTAAACCCCAAAACGCTAAAACCCTAAACCCCACCTAAATCCCTAACTAAACCCTAAACTGTGCGAAAGTATGAACATGCTCTCAGCTCAACGTGTGGGTGTTTGGTAAAGAATGGAGAAATTGCTCCTTGGGTGTAGACCCTAAACCCTAAACCCTAAACTGTAAACCGCGTTAGAGTTTTGAGTTTAGAGCTTAGGATTTTCTAAATGGATCCTGCCACTGTAGTCCTCACAGAAACCCTTGTTCAGTCCTGACGCCACTCCTTAATTCCCTCGTATTCACCCTGATGGTACATTACTGGTGGTTAGTTGAGACTAAGGAAATATGCTAAATGAGGGTTTTATGTCGCTTAAGTCTCCTATAAGCCCCAATGAAACCTAAACCCTAAACCCTACACCCCTTAAGATCCCTGCGGCTTCTTGTGAGAGTGTGGGAAGAAGGATTCTCAACGTGAAGGTTTTCTCAGGACTTTCCTAAGGCTTCCCAAATAATATCTTCATACGGTTGCGGATTAGGGTTTAGGTTTAGGGTTTTGGGTTTAGCCGAATCGTCTAGAGTTTAGATATGGCTTAGGGTTTAGGGCCTAGGGCTTACGGTTTAGGAACTACCCCCCTTTACTGTTGGTATGAAGGTATGACACGTCAGACCTTGGGGTTTGCGAATAACCCAATGTAACCCAATATTACCCAAATAGTACCCCAATATAACCCCAATACTGTATTACTCCCATATTACCCTAATATTATGCAATATAACCCCAACATTACGCCAATATTGCGCAATATAACCCCAATATTGCCCCAATATTATGCGGTATGGGGCGGTGACTTCCGAAACACCCAGCTTTGTTCTGAAGATGTAGCCCAGACTATCCAAGTCCCACAAGCCCTGAACCCGATTTAGGGTTTAGGGTTTGCAGTTTAGAGTTGAGGGTTTAGGGCTTAAAGCTTAGGGTTTAAAGTTTAAAGCTTAGGGTTTAGACCCTATACGCATACCCTGAGCCGTGTTCTCAAAGGACAGCCAAGACTATCCCAGTCTCGCGCTGGTTAAAAGCTGCTCTTTTCGTTGAGCTCTTTCGTGTGTGGCGTGAGCCCCGGGCTTAGGGTCCTAGGGCTTATGGATTATGTAGGGCTCAGGGTTTAGGGTTTAGGGTCTAGGGGTCCTAGGGCTTATGGCTAAGGGTTTAAGATTCAAGGCCTGGGTTTAGGGTTTAGGGTTTTGGGCTTAAGGTTAAGGGTTTCAAATTTAGGGTCTAGGTTTAGGGTTACCCCAACACGGCATGCCCTTTGTAGTTTTTAGAAAAACAAGCAGTCTGGAACCTACTTTGTAGCTTGGTACGCGGGGCTCACGTGGTAAAGAAATGAAAGGATCCCAGGGCTCTGAATGCTCAAGAAGGACGGTTTAGGGTTTAGGGTTTGGGGTTTAGGACCTGTAGGCATGGAAAAACTTGGGGAGCCCAATACCCCTTAATTAAGGAATATAGGGTTTAGGGTTTTAGGGTTTAGGGTTTAGGCGAATATAGCTTAAATCATATTAGGGACCCTTGTACCATTTAGGCCATAATTATTCCTTCATTAAGGGGTATTGGGCTCTCTGGGAACTTTCTAGCAGTTCATGAGCAGACTAATTAGAATTGGGTTTTGGGATACGATATAACTACACAGCGTCCAAGACTTCAAGCGGAATGGTGATGATCATTTCCGGGCTTCTATGTTAAACACCCCATAATCCGTCATAGAATCCCATTTTCCATGTGAGCTCTTGTCTGAACTCTTGGTATCCGCCTGAATATTGCAGGAGTGTAGACCCTAAAACCCCCAAACCCTAAACCCTAAACCCCTAAACCCTAAAGCCCTAAACCCCTGAGCCCTAAACCCTACACAATCCCCTAGATAACCCCCCTTCAAGGAGCTCTCGTGGAACTTATTTCAGCCTCTCCCTGCCTCAAGCGCACATAACAGAAGTAGACCCCGCTACGCTCTTAATTTTACGGTTTAAGGGGTTTAGGGTTTGATATTTTATAATGAAGAGTTAAATGGAAAAGAAAATGGAAAAGGAAATGGAAGCAGGGGTTTGGGGTTTAGGGTTGCTGTTCAGGAACTTGCAATAAGTTAACGTAATGGGTATGGGTATTCAGGGTCTAAGGCTTAAGTTACCAAAATGGGTATTTTGGGTTTAGGGTTTAGGATACAAGTAGCCGCCTGCCTGCTGTGCAATCTGGATTGCCGTTCAGGAACTTCATTTACGCAGATCATTTAGGGTTTAGGGCTTCAGGTTTTAGAGCTTAGGGTTTAAGGTTTTAGGGTTAAGGGCTTATGGTCAAGGGTTCTGTGCTTAGGGTTTCTCACTTACTGCTAAGCAACTTTATCAAGTTACCATAATATGGGTATATTACAGTCAGTAATAGGGTTTCCTTGCTATAGTAGCTTAACTTTGGCTCTGCAACAGCAACCCAACAATTTGCAAGACAATGTGTCCAGTTCCTTCCCCCTTCACTTTTGAACCCCTGCACCCAAAACACCTAACCCCAAACCGCTGGAACCGTCAGACGTACTGCCACGTATTATGCCCTAAATCCAAATCTCAAATCCTGAGCCCTAAACCCTAAACCCTAACCCTAAAACTTAAGCCTAAGCCCTACTATGATGAAGATGGAAACTCCGACACGGCCATGAGCCCTGAGAAGCCTTCTCAGGAAATTGTCCGGCGGCACCCAGCAAAATGAAAACCTGCGCTGGAGCACCACAACTGCCGAGCGCACGAAACTGCTTGAAAATACAAGTAATCATAGTCATAATCATCATAACGACCATAGTTCATAACAGCAGTACTTGTGATAACAAACGATTGTTTGGGGTTCTGGCTTACTGCGCTTAGGGGTTGTTCTTTGCCATCTGTAAGTAGCATGGTTCGAGCATGTTGGGCTTCAGGTTCTCATGCGGGGTCTTAGCACCAAACCCTCTAAACCTGAAGAACCAAAGCCTGAAACCCTAAACCCCAAAACTCTAACTTACCACAATGGGCAACAGGAGATATACTAGCCCGCTGCGCAAGGCCCCTTTAAGGACATTTACTGTGAGGCACTCAGCCCTAAACCCGAAAAATTAAACCCTAAAGTATACCCATGAATCCTCCTGGGTAGAGTTAAGGGCCCTATAAAAATCCGATTCTCAGTGATTTTTGGATTACATGAGCTATAGTCTGAACTCCTAGTATCCCCCTTAATAACCCTTCATAGTACTCCCCTATATAATCCCCTACATATACCCCTTGAAGGAGTTTAGACTATAGCTCACATGGGGATTCTGGTCCATAACACTTGCATTTCCACAGGAATCCTCGAGAGCTTGCATCAATCTACTTTCAGGTTCATGGGGTTTAGAGGTTTCGGGTTTAAGGGTTTAGGGGTTTAGGGGTTTAGGGGTTTAGGGTCTAGGGAATAAGGGTTTAGGGGTTCAGGGGTTTAGGGTTTAGGGGTGTAGTGTTTAGTGTTTAGGCGTTAGGGTTTACGGGCTCCAAGTAGGGTAGTTGCGGGTAGCTAGCGGTACCTCCAGTTACAACCCTAAACCCTAAACCCTGAACCCGAACCCTCTTTTGACTTTCTCAGGCCCTGAGCGCAAAGTCCTAAGCTCTGAACCCCAAATCCTCAGTCCAAGCCCCAAGCCCTAACCCCCTCAGGATTTAGGGTTTTAGGGTTTTAGGGTGTTAGTGGTTTAGGGTTTAAGGTTTTAGGGTTTAGGATTCAGGGTTTACAACTGGGCTATATAAGCCACAGTCAATGTTACCCAGATATTTCATGGACATGGGTTCCATATTGGGATATACTAGGGACTTTTTCTAAACTACAAGCGGGACACCTATGTCCACCGTTCAGGGTCTCTTAACAAACTAATTCTGACAGTAGCTCACATCCCACTACCACTAAACTTCCAAGCACAGACTTCTACAACCTTGCACACTCGTTTCCTGTTGTCCCTTTGCAACCTCTAACCCCAAACAAAAACGCCAGAGCTCCCCTCCCTAAATACTAAAGTCACTAAACCTGAAACCCCACATCTAAAATCCAACAACAAAAAGCAGTAAACCCTGCCCTAAAACCCCGCAGCCCAAGCCCCAAGCCATAAACACCAAATCCCCAAACCCTAAACCCTGAACCCCAAATCCCCAAACCCTTAAGCCCCAAATCCCAAATCCCCAGATCCCGGCCTAAGTCCGGTCCTAGTCTCGGCGTTTCTCTGGGCCGGTACAACACTTGAATGGATCCTCCAGGGTTTTAGGGGTTTTTGGGTTTTAGGGCTTTTTGGAGTTTATATAAGGAAAATGGAAAAGAAAATGGAAACCCTAGGTCCCTTTAAAGGGGTATATAGGGTTTAGGGTTCTAGGGCTTTAGGGCTTAAAGTTTAATGATTTAGGGTTTTGTGGTTTTAGGGTTTAAGGTTTTAGAGTTTAGGGTCTTAGGGCTTGGGGGTTTTAGGGTTTAGGGTCTGAGGGTTTGGGGGTTTTAGGGTTTAGGTCTTTAAGGGTTTGGGGTTTTGGGGTGTATTTCTTGGGGTTTAGGGTTTCTGTGCGCGTCTCAGACGTAGGGCATTTCTGCATAGGATTTTGGGATAAGGGGGTAAGGGCTTTAGTATTTAGGATTTCTAAGTTTTTCGTACTTAGGATTAAGGCTTTAAGGTTTAGGCTTTTAGGGTTTAGGATTTAGGATGCAGGGTTTAGGGTTGAGGGAGGATTCAGGAATTCGAGTAATGTTTGGGATAGGAATAAGAAAGGCAGATGTTCAACAGGATTTGGAAGGATTCGAAAGTAGGGGATGAAATCAAGCAACCATGCTTTAGAGGAAGGCATTGGAGGAGTTGGGGTTTGGGGGTTAAGGATTTAAGGGTTTAGGGTTTGGAGTTAGGATTTGGGGTTTAGGGTTCAAAGCTTTTGGATTTAAGATGGCTACTAGAGGACGGTGCGCACGGGATCCTAGGATTGAATGGCCCCAGCTTACCTCCGAGATCGTGGGCGGGACTCCTTCCCCAACCTCTGAGCCACTACCTGAACCCCAAAATTATCTAGAACAATAACAATAACCATTTGGGCTGTTTTGAGGAGTTTTGGCCATTATCTTACCCACTTTTGGGGTTTAGGTACCCAAACACGGCACTACTCAAACACGGCCGGCTTTGGGGGCATGGAATGGCACAATCAAACATGGGCCCTTATGTTCAGAAGAACTTTCAAAAGATCTAGGGCGTTTGCGATGTAGTGTCTTGGGGGACTTCGGGGCTTTTATTTTGGTAGCTGCCCTCATAAAGGGACCCCAATATAGACCAAAAGAGGAGACCCTTAACTTGGGGAAACCTCCATTTACACTCCCGGAAATTAACATGGAAACCCAAAACGGGCCCTGTAAAGACTACAGTCCTTCCAAGAAGGGGGCTATATGGGTTTCCATGTTAGTTTGGGGGAGTGTAGAGTGCGAAACCTCTCT
This sequence comes from Symbiodinium pilosum, assembly GCA_905231905.1. NCBI lineage: Eukaryota > Dinophyceae > Suessiales > Symbiodiniaceae > Symbiodinium > Symbiodinium pilosum. The sequence goes on along the minus strand of CAJNIZ010044555.1, from coordinate 41,778 downwards.
CAAGCTGGTAAACTCGTGGTAACGCAAGGAGCCGTCTTCGGATCCTAAAGCCCTCTCAACCGAAACCCCCCAAAACCCTAAGACCCCTTGAACCCTCGCCCCCTCAACCCTAAACCCCCTTGAACCCTAATGTAGACCCCTGATTAATAAACCCCCTCGACTTAATAGGGATTATAATAGGGATCCTAAAATGAAGGCCCTTGAAATCATGGGGTTTACTAATCATGGGTCTAAAAATCCTAAACCTAAACCTTAAACCCTAAACCCTAAACCTGAAACCCTAAACCCTGAGCACCTTGAAGGCGCTGACCTCAGATAGCTTCCACATGAGCCATAGTCTAAACTCCTAGTATCCTCCTTAAAAAACCCCTATGGTAGTCCCGTATATGATCCCCTAGATAGCTCACATGACATACTGTAGGGCTTAAGGTGGTTTAGTAGTTAGGGTCTAGTCTATAGGGGTTTAATTGGGATAATGGAAAAGAAATGGAAACTAGAAAAGTATATAGGGTTATATAGGGAATATGAGCCATAGTCTAAAGTGCTAGTATCCCCCTCAATAACCCCTATGCTAGTCCCATACATATAATCCCCTATATAACTCCCTGTAAGGAGTTTAGACAATAGCTCACATGACATAGGGCTTAGGGGGATTTAGGGTTGAGGATCTATGGTTGGGGGCGCAGGATTTATAGTCCCCTGAAGAAGATAGAATATTGGGTATATGGGGATCTTATTCTAATATACCCAAAACCATACCCTAAACTCTAAACCCTAAAGCCTAAACCCTAAACCTAAGGGGGACTATAGGGTCGGGCTTACAGGTTCGGATACTGGCATGAAGCCTTCTATCTCCTCGGAGCCCCATCGTGGAAACTAGCCCATTGGCCCTTGCTGGACCCCGTTAAGGTTTAAGGTTTAGGGTTTAGGGTTTAAGGGTTTAGGGTTTAGGGTAAAATAATGGCCCTTATGGCTGTTATTATGGGTTTAGGGCTAAGATTCTACATAGTTTTGGGGCTTGGGTAGTCCTTCCACTTGTTGAAATACGTTAAAGCTTCACCCTTCCCTAAAAACCTCTACCCAAAGGAAAAAGATTTTTTTGCTCCATATTGTGGCATACAATTTAATATCCTTTCACACTTCCCATGTCTACCTCAGCTGCACACTGAAGAGTAACCCTATCAAAAAAACGAGAAAAAAAACTGTCGGTTAAAGACGGAGAAACCATCAGGGGGCTCAAAAGGTGGGGTGAAGGTACGTGGGGTAAAGCCAATAGGCCCCAATATAGTAGAATCTACAAAAGGAATCCTTCAACCCACTTCGCTCTGCCTACCTTTCGAGCTCCCTGAAACCACTCCAGGACTTCACTTCTGCGGTGCGGGATGCCAGGGTAGCGGAGTCAAGGGCCCTAAACCCTAGGGGTTTAGGGTTTCAGAGGGCCCTAAACCCTACTAGGGGGTATATAGGGATAATGGAAAAGAAAATGGAAACTACTATTTAGGGTTTGGGGCTTAGGGTTTATAATCCCCCTTAAGTAGATAGACTATGGTGTATATGGGGATCTTATTAAAATAGGCCCAAGGCCATATTCTGTCTACTTAAGGGGGACTAGACTATAGGGCTTAGGGTTTCAGAGGGCCCTGAGCCCTAAAACCTAAACTCTAAACCACAAACCCAAGTCCCGACCTTAAAACCAAGACACTAAATCCTGAACACTACACCTTAAACCCTCGACCCAAGCAAGGATGTTGTACTGCCTTTCCAGATCTGCCAGCACTCGGCAGGCCGTTGCAGAGGCCGGGCAAAGGTATGGAATATTATTGAACAAGGTCGGTAGTACGGTCTGTTTAAGGGGGCTATAGAGAATATCCAGGGTTTGGGGCTGAGGGATTAGGGCTCAGGTTTCAGGGTCTAGAGTAATTACCAATATCATGTTGAGGTCTATTTGAGGTCCCCTACACCATAATCTTACAAGGAATCTAGGAGGAAAATGTCATAAGGATGGAGGCCCTTGGAGTAAATCTTGGGGATGACATCTTTCTTGAGAATGCCTCCCAGATCCCAGCGAGACAAGACACCTGATCGCAATTCTACAAGCAGGCAGCTGCGGCCTTCAACATGGAAATCCTGATCATGTCAGAAAGCAATGGGCAAAAAACGCGTTAACTTACACTACCAGATGATGAGCAGATGAAAAAGCAAAGCAAAACTCACCAACGGCGCAAGATGATGGAGATCTCTAATTAGAGCAGCTGCCAGCTAATGAGAACCTACTTAGCCCACATTACCCTAGGAAGAAAAAAGGGTTTAGGGTTTCGGGCTTAGGATATGGAAGGAATCCCATACCCAAAATGTATAAAGGATTCCTGACACTGATCCAGTGGCGATGTTCTTCACGAAGCTCTTCTTCACTGGTGGTGCGGTTGGTGTGGAAGAGCCAAAGGCACCACTGCTCCTCTTTTGCGCGTGGCTGCTGACTTAGGTGGGTGGACCCCCCACCCAGTAATAGTGACTATAGGGGATAATAGGGATCATATTAGGGTCCTCTTGTATTCCTATTATACCACTATTACAGGGTGGGGGGTCCTCCTAACTACTGACAGTGTAGCAATTCCAGAATTAAAGTCGGGTTAAAGGTTTTAGGGTTTAGGGGTTTAGGGGTTTAGGGTTTTAGGGTTTTAGGGGTTTTAGGGTTTAGGGTTAAGGATTAGGGTTGTTCCCTGCGAGGATTTCTCAACATCATGGGTCC
>CAJNIZ010044555.1:7696-32825 GCA_905231905.1 Symbiodinium pilosum | reverse complement strand
TATGTATGTATGTATGTATGAATATATATATATATGTAGATATGGGAAATATAGATTCTAGGATACAAGTTTTGGCTTTAGGATATAGGGTTGAGGTTAGGGACATTGCCCCAATGATGCAGAATCAAATGGAAGACAACACGGAACATGAGAAGCAAACTACACGAATAGAGATAGGTGGATCCCAATAATGGAGGGTCAGCTGGAAAACGACATGGAAAACAAAATGGAAACTGTGATCATATAGGGATCTATACCGTGGATATTAACAACTCCTGCATGTTCCTAAGTACTTTGTGCCTTGGGAATTATGGTACCATAGTAAAACAAGGTCATGCAGGAGTCTGTTCTCTCAACAGTAGGAATTCGAATGTTGTTCTTTTAATGAGCTCCTTCCCGTCTAGCAGAAAGCCTGAACCCTCAGGTGGAATGGTTTGAGCAATTGTCTAAACTCCTAGTATCCCCCTTAATAACCTGTATAATACTCCCATATATACCCCCCATGTAACCCCATTCTCTAGGAGTTTAGACTATAGATCATTCAGGGTTTGGGGCGTGGGGTGTCGGATTCGGGGATTACCTCTAATGTACTCCAACTAGAGGTGCGGTATGGGCCTTTGGGTCATGATTGCTTAGGGTTTAGGCTTTAGGGGTTTAGGGTTTAGTGGTTACTAAGCCACCCAAAAAAAACATATTGGAGGGTCTGAGTAGGGTTTGTGCCCTGAACCCTCCCCTAATCCGCCTGAACCCTAAACCCGCCATAGAATTCCTACGTACTAACTATTGTTTCCCTAAGCCCCATGTTTTATAGTTTCAGGCTTGAGCGGGCGGAGCACTCGGCGTCCTTTGAGCTTTGCAACTTACAGGTACTTGGAGGTTCAGAAGGACTTGATAAAGGAGATTAAGAAAGATGGCTGAGGTAGTTTTATGGCTTGTGGTTCAGGGTTTAGGGTTTGCGGTTTAGGGTGATTCAGGGTTTGAGGTTAGAGTTTGGGGGCTATATCTATACTTACTCAGCCCCGCCACCCAGACCTTGTTGGGAATGGGTGAGTGGATGACAAGGATTTCCGTTGTGGATTTTATGAAAGCTAATGTAGGGATCTGTTCTCTCATTCCATACAACTCAGGAGTAAGAAGCCTGGAGGTTTAGGGTTCAGGGTGATAGATGCAGAACTTAGGGCTTAGGGTCCAAGTGCTCGAATACTGGCGCGTGAAAAGCCATTCGGAATATGGTATTGGACGTCATCACAGCCGATGTGCTATACAAGAGGTTTACTAGGGCAAGCTTGGGGGCACTATAAAGATTAAGTTGTTTTTGCTTTTCCAGCATTATATAGAGATCAGGGAGTAAAAAGAAATCAAGCCTACAGCTGCTCAGGATTTACAATTTCTAAATGAAAGAACTCCGGAAAACGTGTACAAAACCGCTGAGCCCTCAGCGTAATAATGAACTGGTCAAAAGCCCATAGAGGCAGAACCTGGGTGCAACTCCAGATCAGGACTTTCGGTTTAGCTTGAGGGTTGTGAGGATTCTGTCTTTTACAGCCAAAATTTGGGGGTTTGGCGTCCAAGCTCAGCGTTCAGAGGAGCGAAGATTTGATTTGATCGCTCCAGGTTTTCAGTTTCGCGCTGTTTGGATTGTTGAGTTTAGAGTTTAGGGCCTAGGGTTTAGGGTTTAAAGTTTAGCTGGTCTCGTGGCCTTTTTGCAACATGGCGAGTGTCTGCCACTTGGTGGTCTCGAAGCCTTCAAACTAATCCAAACCCTGAACCCTTCGAATTAAACCTATACACGCAGAATAAATGTAGACTATACGATACCCAAACCCCATGCCTGTTCCCCAAAAACTTTGTTCTAGCCCCAAGTCTTGAGTTGTGGTGCGTGCTGGGCGCGCTGAATCCGAGGAAAAGCCAGATGGCTTTACTTCCAGCGCCTCGTGCCTCCAGAACACGCCCTCTAAAATGATAAACGAAAGCGCAGAAGAGCTCCTACCCTTTAAACTGCAATAACTTGAGAACCTGAACCCACTTAGCCCCAAAGATGTGGACCTTAGGGCTTAGGGCCTTAAGGTTTGGGGTTTAGGGGGTTTCTTCCTCCGTCAAAGACACAGATGCTTCCCAGAGTCTCTCCTGCACACAACTCATACAAACTCCTGTCACCATGCATGGAGGGAGAACTTGCACCAGCCTATGTGAGCTATAGTCTAAACTACTTGAAAGGGTTATATTGGGGATGATATAGGGAAGTCTTATTTGGGTTCTCGAGGGGATCCTAGGAGTTCAGACTATAGCTCATATGCCTCATACCCTGCGTGCTGCACTATCTTGAGGATGGCAAGCTGTCCCCCGTCCACCACATGAATCTCTCAGCGTTACAGCAAAAACCCTACACCTTGTAAGGTCTAGTACTTACATAACACCAATGTTTTCAAATAACACTACTCCCGCTAAAACCCTGTGCCTACGCCCTTAGCCCTAAACCCAACACACCCCTTGAATGCTGAAGATCCTCCCGCATGCCACTCTAAGACCTACACGCCCAACACTACACTGCAAACTCCAACCCTAAACCCTGCTCCTAAACCTTGAACCCTAAATCCTTTACACCAAACCCTGGCGTATGAAGATACTCTTGGCAGCCGGCCACAGTGGGACGTTCGACTTCTTCACCCGGGCTGGCTTTGGCGGGGTCGTCACCTTGCCTGAGCTATCCAGGTTTAGGACATATAGGGTTAGAATAGACAGAGGTGGTCTAAGGGCTATTCCAGGATAGGGTTTAGGGCTTACGGTTCAGGGTTAGGATATGGGGTTTGGCGTCTGAGGATTTAGCTCTTTTTTTTTACCAACCCCTCGCACATTTTCTGATGCAAGCAATTGCTGGGGAGGAAAATGCCAACGCTTTCTTAGTCCAAGTCCATGACATCCCCACAGAATGCCATTCATGGCATAGTCACCCAGTCCTCATTTTTCCTCAGAAACACTTTCAGGTACACCTTCAGGTAAGCCTTCCGGGTCCTCCACTGCGGTTTCAGACTGACACAACGTGGCGGGCACATCTGCTACACCAGCCGCGGAATGATCTAGAAAGCTAGCAGCCGGTACAATGCTCTCAGATGGTAGGGGTACTTGTTGTGGGCCCAGAGCGCTTCCGTATTCCTCACATACTCCCGCAGCTCCACTCCAAACTTGTTCACAAGGTTCATTCCCTTCTTGTCCATGGCAGCCATGTGGATCCGGTTCTGGAGCCGTCACTAGACCTTGGTGTTCCCCTGTATTCATAGCTTCGTACTCCAGGTTATCAGCTCCTCCATGCGTTGTTGGCAATGGTTCACTTCCTTCGGCTCCAGGGTCTGCTTCTTCTCCAGGGGGGCCCATGTTGGCCGAGACCACTTGCCGTTCATGACAAGGCCGATCTTCTCGTTTTCGATTTCCACAGCTTGCTCCCCCCACAGCTTGGGTTCCATTGGCGATCATCTCTTCATTCACCTGTGTGCCAATTGTTCGTTGGCGCTTTGGGCTGTGTCTTCCATCCATAGCGTGGCTCACGGCCCAGTCGTCCCATGCTTGTGCAATAGCTGCAGATTTCTTCATCCTGAACTGCTCTTCTTCAATGGCGATGGTAGTCAGTCTCTTCTGCAGCACCACCACCATAGGGTTTAGGGTTTAGGTACACGGATTCGGGGTTAGGCATTTAGCGTCCGTGGCTTTGAGTTAGGAGGTTTGGTTGGGCTTTGGGTCCCCCAATATTATACGGCCCATACTCTTGAGGGTGCCCAAAAGGCAGCATGATTTTGACAACCCCTTATGTGGGCCTGGGGTTGGTGTCTCCCGAGCCCTTAACTTGAAGGCCTTCACGGCTTAGAACTCGCGTTGCAGCTTTGGTTGTACTCGGAGAATCATGTGCAGCTGTAAGGTTTATGGTTTAGAGCTACAAGCAGGAGGACTTCAATGGGGACCCCAAACAGGGAACCCCAAGAACATAGGAATATCAGAACCCTAGAACCTGGTAGGTATATTCCTATCATATTCTGACCATATTCTTGGGGTTCCCTGTTTGGGGTCCCCATCAGAGCCCCTTTTAACAAGTGCGGCCTAGTAATACCTATCAGGTTTCTAGTCATTGTTGCAAGCACCTTCGCGCCTCCAAGAAGGATGTGCATGCAAGTGCGTATCGGGGTAGCTGAGGGGCATTTGAAATGGCTGTCTCTCAAAGCACATGGGTTCATGCAGTCTTCATTTGCGCATGTGGAGCCCGACGCTCGGGCTTCTGCAAGAAAGGTAACCCCTATACTCCCCCTTAAGTAGATAGAGTATGGCTTTGGGTATATTATAATACGATTTCCATATATCCTAGATTCTATCTACTTAAGGGGGACTATATATCACAAGGATTTGTGATTTAGCAGTGTTTGGGGTTGTGTTGAGCTGTAGGTCTTTCTAATCCCTAAGGCCTACCACCTTGCACAAGCCTGCCAGAACCATCAGCTTGTAGAAGCCTTCATACACTCCTTAAGTCATGAGTAAAGCCCCACAATCCAATGGGGTATATAGGCGTGTAAAGGGTTTAGTGGATCAGGTTTTCCCAAGATGTGGGATACCATTCATCAAACCTATGTATGCCTAAAATCCTAAAAACCCAAACCCCTGAACAAAATAGCACCCCTTTTTGATGTAGCCCAGTGTCGTGTGGTAGACACCGCCCAGGGCCTGCAGTGCAGGTCTTGCATTGCTTTAAATGGGGATGTCAGAAATCAAAGGCGCCTAGACTTCAGGGCTTAGGCCAGACATGAGAGCGCTTGATATACGGTCGATGGAAGAACTCTAGCACAAATTCAGGGTCCATATCCCCTGTCATTTCTAGGACTTTCGGGACTTAGGGTTTAGGATTTAGGCCAGAATTCCCTCCGGGTCGGGTGGGCATTGGGTTCGGGAGGCGAGGGTTTTGAAGATGCAGTCAGCGGGTGACTAGAGTTTAGGGCTTAAGGTTTTTTAGGGTCTAAGGGCTCAGGGGTTTAGGGGCTTTAGAGCTTAAGGGCTTAGGGGTTTAGGGCTTAGGGGATTTATGTTTAAGTTCAGAGGATTTTCTGATGTATTGCTCTTGGGTCTACACCCCGAAGCTCTAAACACGAAACCCTGAACCCTAAACCCTAAACACTAAACCCTAAACCCCAAACCCTAAACCCTAAACCCTAGATCTCCAGCCCAAAGCCCTCGAGAACAGTGCGTGCAGCGTGTATGAGCCTGGCTCCCAAGAACCGCGGTTTAGGGGACCCCAATATGGGCCCCAAAATATTATAATCCGTATTATGGGAACCCCCAGAATGGTACCCATAAGTTTCGGAAACCTGCATTTTGCAGACACAAGTTTAGGGTTTTGGGGGCTAGAGTCTAGGCTTTTGAGTTTAGGAAGCTGTTGCCAGGACCTCGGCCTAGGATCTTGACCCAAAGTTCAGATTTCTTTTTGCAGCTTCTGAAAACTGTTGTATAGCAGTTTGTACCAACTGAAGTATTGCTGAAATCCAGCAATCCCTGAAATGATCTGCGATACAGTTGACATTTGGTAGTTTCCCTAAATAGTGGGACCCTAAGATAGACCCCCAAATACTATAGTCCTTATTATGGGGACCCCCAAAAAGGTACCCCTAATTTTGGGAAATCCCCATTTACAATCTTGCATGACCATGTGCACGCCTGGCGGATGGCCGCCACGGAGAGTTGAACCACCCGCTTGGCTGCAGCCGGCAGGTGCACGTACTCCTGTTTGGGGGATGAAGGTTTAGAGTTTAGATTTAAGGTTTAGGGATTTGGGGTTTGAGGATTTAAGGGGTTTTGGCCTGAGGGATTACGTAGAGTTTTTTGTTTTTTTGCATTTAGGGATTCTAGGGGTTGAGGGTTTAAGGACAGGAGGGACTATGGAAATTATGGGAAGTCTTCTAGGGATCATAGGCAGCAGCGCGTTCGGTTTTTTGAGTTCAGGATGTATAGCTTACAGGGCAATTGGCGTTTGGGGAGTACGGAGTTCGCGTGAGGAATCAGAAGCTATGCTCCTACACGGTGCTCAACATAGGTGTAACTTTCACAGCACCAAAGATACCAGGTGTTTCTAGGATTCCCTCTCTGAAGGATTTAAACTTTGAACTCCTGTGAGAAACGTGCACTGCCTGTAGCCTATGAAACCCCTAAAGAACATCGCCAATGCTGGTTCAGTCATCCATGCCATGGCATGCATGTCCGAGATATTGGGTGAAGGGTTAGAGCTTTGGGTTACCCAATGATTTGTGGAGTTCGGTATACACAGGCCAATCACTAGCTCAGACCAGCGAGCCCCAGGCAGCAGCTGTGAGAAGTTGCAGGAAGGGGTATTACAGGCGTTATGCTGGCTAGCTGTTAAGGAATGCAAATTACGTTGCTGCTATAAGGAATAAGGAAACCAAACACTCCACACAAGAGCTGCATTACGGCAGCACAGCGCTCCCAACCCCAAACGCCCTAAGTCTTGAACCCCTAACCTTAAGTCCTACACCCTAATTAAACCGCCTACACCTAAAACCTAAGCCCTGAACCCTAAACCTTAAGCCCTAAACCCTACCCTAAACCCTAAACCCTAAACCCTGAACCCTAAACCTCAAGGCAACAGAATTGATTCAGTCTCAGCCTTAGCGCTAACATCTTTTGAGACCCGGAACCTAAAGGGTTTGTTCTCAAAATGTTATGTCTTATACGAGGATGTATGCGTGTTATGCAGGGGTTCTAGAGGGAGATGTGGATATACATAGGGTCGTATTGGGGCAATTTAGATCTATTTTCCTGTTTCATAGAAGCGCAATGCAGGCTATTGGAGACATAGGCTAGGTTCCCCAGTACGCCATTAATAACAAGGGTACCCTTTTTCCTACTCTTCAGCTGTAATAAGGAAACCCCAAAAAAAAAGCAAAATGGTACTACTGGGGTACCTCGGCAGTGCGGGCTACTGGAGACATAGGCAAACCTGACTTGATGACCGCGTGCCTCCAATTCGACTCCAAAGTACAAGTCTTTGCCTCAGGCGGTTCAGGGTTCAGGTGTAGGGCTAGGTTCCCCAGCAACCCGTTAATAATAAGGTTTCCTACTCTCCAACCATAACAAGGAAACCCAAAACTAAAAAGGGCAAAAGGGTACTACTGGGGTACCTAGAGGCGTGTGAGGCTTAAAGGTTGATTGTGTAGAAGTTTAGGGCATGCAGCTTTAGAGTTTAGGGTTTAGGGTTTAGGGTCTAGGATGTTCAGGGCGGTATGAACCCTAAACCCTAGCACTCAAACACCCTAACGCCCGACACACGAACACCCTAAACAACAACACCCTCAGCCCTAACGCCTTCAACCTTCAACCCCAACGCCCTAACACCTTAATGCCCCAAACTCAAACCCTATGTAGGATTCCGCAATGTAGCCCAAGTTGCTTGGAACCGGAGTCTTCAGGGACAACTGCATCCTGCGGCAAAAATACGCGGAGTGGCTACGTGATGGATGGGCGTGGGTTTAAGTTTAGGACAGTTTAGGGCTCGTGGGGTTTAGGGGTAGCAGCCTAGTCAGAGCCCACAGGGTTTAGGCTTTAGGCTTGAGGATTTAGGGTTTAGAGTTTAGGATTTAGGGTTTAGGACGTATGGTTTAGGGTTTAGAGTTCTGCGAAGATGTGCTTTGAAGCCCTATGAAGGTCCCAACCCTCCCCTCGCAACAAGCTATAGGATCAACCCTCCATCTGCACCGGTTTCCCATGTACACATACTAGAGTCCCGAGTCAAAGCACCTCCAACCATGGATCACAAGTACTTTAGGGTTTAGGGCTAAGAGCCTTTCCAACTATATGGTTTGTTCTCAAAAATAGAGGCCCCTTTTGGGTATAGATTATATGAAAGCACTTGATATCCCTGAACCCTAAACCCTAAACCCTACACCCCCTAAACCCTAAACCCTAAACCCTGAATCCTAGAGGGGTACCATAACGGAACCCGAATTTTGGGAGCTACCCAAGATCACACGCACCCTTCCGTCTTTCAACTGGCTGAGAGCTGATGCAACTCACTTCTAACTACCCATGTGAGCCAGAGTTAACTCCTTAAAGAGGTTATGTAAGAGGTTATATGGGTGGTTGTCAAAATTATGGTCCCTTTTTGGGCACCCTGAATATTAGGTGCCGCATTATAATAGGGATCCACAAAGGGACCATAATTTTGACAACCACCCATATAGGGGACCATTATACCAATTATTAAAGGGGATACTAGGAGTTTCGACTATGGCTCGTGTAGCTCCAAGCTCCGGTGATCACTTGTAAGGTGGAGGTGCACATGGCATCTTGGCTGCATGATTGTCGTTGTGGACTGACAAACCCTAAACCCTCAACCCTAAATACCCTGAACCCTACACCCTTAAACCCTACACCCTCAACCCTATAGCCCCATCATGCGAGGCAGTACCTAGCAGAAAGCCAGGGGTTCTCAATGTCCAATGCTTCCGCATACCTTGGGCCCAAGGCCCTATTCTGCAGAAGCACTGGCACTGGCAGAGCCTTTCAACCCCCACCCGACTTAAACCCGAGGTTTAGGCTTGAGGGTTTAGGGATCCTCAACCAAAAACCCGTAACCCTGACCCGCCTCAGCTCCCAAAGACCTCGCATTTCTGAGATCTCAAGATCGGTTCGTGCTTGAGGGTTATGAGCATTGTATTACCATACAAGGACCCTTGAAATCATCGTTGAATTTAAAAAAAGAGGTGTGTGTTCGGAAATACAATTCAAAAACAGATGTTATTTGGTAATGTCCACAAATCCGGGGACTCCAATATATAGACCCCAATACACTGCAACCCTTACTATGGGGACCCTGAAAAAGGGACTTCCTAATTCATGGGAGGCCTCCATTTAGGCTTCAGACCCTAAACCCTAAAGCCTAAACCCTAAACTCTTAGCTGTAAACCGTCAACCCTAAAGCCTAAACCCTAAACCCTTATTTAAGTTACCATGAGGTTTAGGGCTTAAGTTACCATGATATGGGTACATAGTACATGATAAGGTTTCCTTATGAAAGTAATTTAAGAACCATTCCTTGGGATGGCGGCCTCTCTGTCCAGATACTCCTGCAAAACCTCAACATAATCTGTAGTCTAAACTCCTTTAGGGGACTATTATAGGGGTTATTAAGGGGGATACTAGGAGTTTAGACTATAGCTCAACATAATCCGGTGCCTGGCATGACTCCTAGCACATGGCAGCCCTTGCCTTATCTGGGGTACTGTTGGGGTAGTAGTTCTAAGGGTCATTTTCTGCAGTGGGCTTAAACTAAACCCTAAAACCTGCACCTTAATCCTCTCAAGATTCAAACATCTGTTCCCAAAAGTTACAAGGTGAAACCACATGCAGATTCTCCAATAAATTCTGTACATGAGCCACAGTCTAAACTCCCAGCATCCCCCTTCATAGCCCCTATAAGGCTCCTTTCTATAATCTCCTTTATAACCCTCCTTACAGGACTGTAGAGTATGGCTCACGTCAAAACAGAGGTGGTGCAGGCGCTACTCAACATGTCCAAAGCAGGTTGTCAGTTACATTCTGGCATCTGACAGGCCTCTGGCACACCTAGATCCAGGAACCCTGAACCCTAAACCTTAAACCTTGAACCCTAAAGCCTAAACTGCAGCCACCTCCACGGCCATTTCACAAGCAAGCATACCTTCCTCTGTCTGCTTTAGGGTTTAAGATACAACCACCCTTACAACGGAATGCACTGGACTTTGGGTACTGCCCCCACTCAGTAACAGCTGGATAATAAGTAGAATATGGTTATATATAGTCCTTAATAGGACCTTAATAGGACCCCTAGGCCCTAAACCCTAAACCCTAAACCCAAAACCCCTAAACCCTAAACCCTAAACCCTGGGAGCCCTTAATAGGGCCCCTAATATAGACTGTTACTGGGGGGGGCAGTACCCAAACTGGACTGTTGTATAAATCGCGAAAGAATCACCTTGAACCTCCAAGTCTAGGTTCGCCAGTAACCCATTAATAATAAGGGTTGGGTTTAGGGTTTAGGGTTTAGGGAGGGTTTAGGGTTTAGGAGGGTACACTTTTTCCTACTCTTCAGCTTTAATAAGGAAACCCCAAAATAAAAAGGGCAAAAGGGTATTACTGAGGTACCTAGAAGTACTCTTTCTCTGGGGGCGCCGCGTGTTTTCCCCCGAAAGTACTCCGCAAAGTCCTGCCAGAAGCGGCTTGTCGACATCAGCAATTCACTTTGAGTAGGTTTAGGGTTTAGGGTTTAGGGTTTAGGGGGCTGAGCATCTTACTATCAGGAGCCCCTAAACCCTAAACCCTGAACCCTCAACCCGTAACCGGCTATAACTTATTCCGACCTTAGCTGCCGGATGCACCCGCGCTCTTAGCTTCAACTTTTCTGTTCTTCAAGGTTGGAACTTGATTCGCTTGTTGCGGCTAGTAACTAGCAAACAATGAAGGAATGGAGAATACATTGGGGTTATATATGGGATAATGGAAAATAAAATGGAAACTACTATAGTAATTATAGCGTTATATTGGGGTTATATATGAGATAATGGAAAATAAAATGGAAAGTACTATGGGGTTTAGGGTCTAGGGTTTTAGGCTTAGGGTGGGAATGAAGGAATGGAAAAGAAAATGGAAACTGCGGTAGTATTGGAGATGATATAATGCGGGCTACTGTACAGATTGGCTCCATGCACGTCTGCAGGAGTGGAATTCGCAAGAAATGCTTTTTTGACTAGAGTCCGAAAGGCCGTAGCCTAAACCCCAAACCCTAAACCTTTGCAGGTGCATGATGGACCTGAAATGAGTACTCCCTTGGGTTTAGGGCCATATTCTGTGCAAAGTTCAATGCAGAATCTGAGCCCTCAACCCCAAACCCTACACCCGCGGTCCAGACCGCCAAGTGCCCCCCGAGGAGCACGTCCATCGGTTGGCGGGTGGAAGAAGAAGTAGGCTGATCCAGGGCTTACACTGCAGAGTTCAGGGTAACAGGGTTTAGGGTTTTAGGGTCCTAAACCCAAACCCTAAATAGTAGTTGCAGCTTTCTTTTCCCTTATCCCCAAGAGTATTCCATGTCATCCCTGCGTCTCTGTACAACCCCTTATACTGTAATCCTCAATGTACAAAAGCAGAAGAGTTCCTGAGGGACTTGTAGGGGTTTTTGGGAATAGCAGAGAATTTTTTGGGTCGCAATGGAAAGGAAAATGGAAACCAGTGCATTATCCTGGCTTTTGGGCGTGGGGGCCACTTCTCTGAACCCCTAAACCCGGAAACCCCTAGGCCCTAAGCTCCTAGACCGTAAACCCCTAGACCCTAAACCGCTAACCCCCTGGACTCAAGCCTGCCATCTAAATCCAAGGAGCAGCCCGTGCACAGATCCGTCTCGAAAGCAAAGGGCTCCTGGACAAGGGTTCAGGGTTTAGAGTCACCCTTCAAGTAGATAGAATATGGCTTTAGATATATTATAATAAGATTCCCATATACCCATTATTCTATCTACTTAAGGGGGACTATAGCCCTAACCCCTAAACCCTAATCCCTAAACCTAAACCCTAAACCCTAAACCCTATATTCTATCTACCTAAGGGGGACTGTAAGGTTTTTAGGGTTCAGGAATGTGAGAGCTTCTCGGTACGAGCTCTAGGGACCCTAAAACGCAATTATTCAGGATTATATGGAGGATGTTTTGAGAATCTAAAAAATCAGAATCCAAAGCGCCAAGGGGGCAGGTTTCGGGTTTGGGGGCGAGAAGGTTGGCTATTCAGGTGCCAGGGAGTAGAGCTTGAGCATATGTGGCAGAAGGAAACTTCGAGAAAACTCAGCCAAGCACGTTGCGAGACAATCTCTTTGCATGTCACGTGTGTTGCTGTCAATGGGCACATGTTAGAAGTACCTGCACCCCCCCCAAGTATATAGAACACTTACGTAACCCAAAACCCTAAACCTTAAGCGTTTGGCGGCTTCTGAGCCAGCATTCTACTTATATAAACCGCCTATCAACCCCTCTCTAATCTCCTAGGAACCGCTTTTGACCCCCCAGTATCATTCTTTGGGGGTTCGGGTAGGGCTCTCGTGTGGAGTGTTTTGGCTACTCTTACAAAAGGTTGAAAATTACCATTTGATGAATGAGGCTTGAAAGACTCTAGGTTTGTACCCTTCAGGATGTAGTGGGATTTAAGGTTTAGGGTTGCACCCTTTAGGTTTTACGGCTTAAACCTTAGGGTTGTACCCTTCAGGGTTGTGCACTTGGGCTTGCTTTGTGACTGAATAAGGACCATATTCCACGGCTCAGGGATGCAAACCCTAAGAGCACAAAGGATCGCATCTTGAGCTGTGGTGTAGAACCCCATGTCATCAGGATCTCATCTTAGCAAATGTCAGCACACAGCATGGGTATGTATATATGATATGCGCAAAAAGTAGGATAGATGAGCCTATACCCACTAGACTATAGCCTTATTTGTGGTTCTTCTAACCCGACTGTCGTCTACCTACACGTCAACTTTGAACCCTACACCCCCAGGCCCGCCACCAAGGTTCGGGGTTGAGGGTCTTAGGTCTGAGGTTTGGGGATAACCGAACTCCATGATCCGAAAAGCAACTTTGAACCCTACAATTGCAGGTGTTAGGGTTTAGGGTTTTAGCTCTGAGGTGTAGGGATAACCGAACTCCATGATCCAGAAAGTCCTCCGGATTGCTCCAGTGGAGCCCGCACGGAGGGTCCAGTGCTATCTCCAGCTTCCTTAGCGGCTTCCCCCTTCCGAGTGAATCCTGCTCTAGCCCTGAAGAATCATGGGTTCCGTTCTGCCACCCCAATCATTTTCCATTCGCCCTAATGGTTTAGGGTTTAGGGGTAAAGGGTTCTGGGTATAAAATGGGTTGCCAAAGTTATCGTCCCAAGTTGTACATCAACATACTCGGTGCCATACTGTAAGTTGTACCCTTTGAGACTAGCCCATATGGGGGCTTGCGTTTCACATCTGCTGCCTCAGCCAAAACCCTAAACCTCGAATCCTAAACGCCAAGAAAACCTAGGCCCTAAACCCTAAGCCCTAAATCCTAAATGCTAAACCCTAAGCCTTAAACCCTAAGCCCTAAATGCTAAATCCTAAACCCTAAACCCTAAGCCCTAAACCCCAAACCCCGAAAGCCTTGAGCCCGCCAGTAGGAGTCGAGCTGCTTTCCGGGAGGCATCTGGCCGACCCCCATGTGCTCCAAGCCCTTTCAACAGCAGGTTTTGGGTTAGGATTTTAGGATTTAGGGTTTAGGGTTTAGGGTTTAGGGTTTAGGGTTTAGGATTTTAGGATTTAGGATTTAAGACTTAGGGTCTAGGCTTTAGGATTTAGGGTTTACGGTCTAGGGTAGTTAGGGTTGAGGGTCTTGTGTATTTCGAGCTTAGGGTGTGGGGTCTAGAGTTTAGGGAGTTTAGGGTGTAGGGTTTCAGGTTCCCGGGATGAATTGAGTTAGTGGCACTTAGTAAGGAATACGGGAATGAAACAGGCAGTGGAAACTACAACTTAGGATGTAGCTTTTGGGGATTAGGGTTTAGGGCTTTAGGGTCTAGGGTTGAGGGCTTTAGGGTTTAGGGTTTAGGACATGAAGGACTGGAAAAGAAGATGGAATCTCCGAGCTTTTTTTCGGGGATTGCAGCCAGGCTGCCATCAGGCATCCATTCCTCCATGCCCTAAAACCGGAAAAGCCAACCCTTAATTCGAAACCCTAAACTAGGCTAGGTTTGGGGGCCCCGTAAACATTCATCTTTTATGGCTTTTCAAGGATTACATAGGGATTAAGGGCAATAAAAATTAAAAGGAATATCATAAACCTTATGTAAACCCTAGACGTGGGATGGCAGCAAGGGACGACGCCTGCGCGGTCGCACTCTCGGGTATGGTTCATGGCAAAATCCGGCCCAGCCCCCGGTATGGTATACCGCGCTTTAAGGATAAGAGTTTAGGGTTAAGGGCTTAGGGTATATATACTGCCTGATAATGACTAGGGAGTGAGTATACGGCGTCATGCAGGCCTTTTTCCATCAACACTTTGCAAGCATTCCAAGCTGAACTGCTAGGATTGTTTTGCCCTTTCCGTACTGAACCCTAATTCCTAAACCCCTAAACCCTAAACCCTAATACCCGAAGATCGAGACAACGTGGCGGGCTCATACATCTGACAGCCTTCTCAAACTGGGTTGCTCTTAAGGAACTTTGTTTCAGTTACTATAGTGGGTATTAATTTAAGTTACCATATTGGGGTATCATTTTAAGTTACTGTATTGGGGTATCAATTTAATTTCTAAATTGGTGTATCAATTTAAGTTACTATATTGGGGTATCATTTTAAGTTACTATGCTGGGGTATTATGTAGGGTGTAGGCGTCGGGGTTACTATATTGGAAAAGCCATATTAATTACCAAAGACTAGATCGTCAGCTGTATTCCTAATTATCACTCGACTTGCCCTGGAACCCTGTAAAGCTATGCAATCGGCTGCTTACTGGCTGCTGCTGAGCGGACATTACACTTCTGTGCAAGACAATCCAGGATCACGGAGCTCCATATGAGCTCTAGTCTAAACTCCTTACAGAGGGCTTATATAGAGGATTATTATAAGGGTTATTAAGGGGTATACTAAGAGTATAGATTGCAGCTCATATGCACGCCTCTTCCTTCTAAACCCTGTCTTGTGGACCCTGAGCCCCGGCCTCATGGAACTTGGCCACACATCGCGGCGCGCGCGGCTCCATGAGCGGGCAACGCAGCGCTGTTCTTTTGTTTAGCCGCCATGCACGAAAGGTCCCCCAAAGACGTGTCATAAGGATTATTTGAGCGATAGCCTAAACTATATGAGGGACATTTATAGGGGTTCTTAAGGGGGATAACAGTAGTTAAGACCATAGCTCATATACTGGGGCCTATGAGGGTATCAGGGCAGGTGCGATTGAAGCCCCACTATAAGCAGCTGCCTTTGTGCACACACATGTAAAATCACCTGGAATCTTCAGCTAGATGCGTCCAGTTTCCAACGACCTGGGTCATGTTCTGAACCTCTCAGCTCACAAGATCCATAACCACGGCTGAAAGTTTGACAGCCCCCTGCCCATGTGGCGACTGGCAAGCGGGCCGCGTAAGGCGCGGATCTATGCTGGGAGCTTCGACCCTAATTCAAAGGCCTAAACCGGCTCACATGGAGTATATTCTGATGAGCAGCAGACTGGCTGCTCGTGCCCTGGCCCCAAATCATTCTGGAACCTCTAAATGGTGCATACGGAGTTCCATGCTAGTTTCAAAAAAAGCAATGCTCTTTCTGCAAGGCTCTGCTGACTGCAATAGATCTTGCACCTCTGTGATCCCCAACATACTTGGAAGGTCAAGGGGACTTAGTAAGTAGGTTACTAACCCCTATAACCCATATAGTGACCCCATTTATCCCAATTATTGACCTAGTTATTAAGTCCCCTTGACCCTCCAAGTACTGTCATGGCTAGAGTATAAGGATACAGCAAAAGATTCCTATTTCCAGAGCCCTTAGCGCCGTGAATCCTTGCAATCTGCTTGCTGTTCTGCTTGCTGCAACTCATGTCTGAGAATAAATAGTAACAGAAAAATAATAGAAATAGACATAGTAACATAGTAATAGTAATAGTAATGGCAACAGTAATGGTAATAGTGATAGAAATAGTAATAATAATTAGTATGCCAGACATGTTCCCCATACTTGAAGGCTCTATTGATTTAGTACAGTCTACCTAGGGAACAAACTCGGGGCTTCTAATCAGGGCTATCACTTTGGGATATCAGGTACACTTACGGCCTCCAAGTACTCTCAGTTTCTTCACAGCGCCACCTGACGCTTCGAGCGGACAATCAATCATCTTCATCGGTACTTAGAAGGAAGGGTATATGCGGACGAAAGAACTTCCCCTCCAGACGAAAAAAACCTAAACGGCAACCAAATTCTGTTCTCCACTGCTCCTTGCTAGGGCTGAGGGCTTAAGAATTCGTTTAGGGCAGACTACCCTACACTAACAAGAAACTCCCACCCAAAGCACTGCAGAAAGCACTATCCTTTCGCAGGGACCCCAACCCTAAAGGGTCTAGGGTTGGCTTTAGGGTTTAGGGTTTAGGGCATAAACACCAAACCCCAAACCCTAAACCCTAAACCCCACGCACCCATCCCTAAGAGTCAATCCCGTTTCGGCACCGGACTAATGTACAATGGTATTAAAGCGATTTTGGTAATATAGACCCCGGATTAATAAACCCCCTCCTTTTAAGGCCCTGGGTTAGCCCCAACCCCCAAAATTAGGACCCTATAACCATCGTCTCATAGTCATAGGGTCCTAATTTTTAAGGTTGGGGTTACCAAAAACCTTGTATTACATGTACAAGATAGTCACCTTATGCTACCGAAACATTATATTCTGGCACACCTCAAATCTTTTGCTAAACGGAAGGCCCCTACATTTGACGATGTTTAGCCCCGTAAATGCGGTGCGAAACCCATGTCGAACTAACAGGAACCCAATGAGACACCTATGAGGAAAATTGTCCCGCTGAACAGGGGTGCAGGGGATGCCATGGCGTTTTTCGAAAAAGAGAAATACACCGTTTTAGAGTTTAGGGTATGCATCCGCACAAATCCCTCAAAGGAGCCCCGTGCTTTTCAGAAGTTAGGCATGCGGCAGTCGCACCTTGCCAGAAAGCGATTGGTCTCTTCAGGTTTGTACATATTCTAAGATTTCTCGCGTCTGGTCATTAACTCCCTGCTGGGAGGTCAGGGGGGCTAAGGAAGTAGCTCAATAATTCAGATAACTAAGGTTACTGTGGGCTATAGGGGCTATTGACCTACGGACTAGGTCCCCTGACCCTCCAAGTGGTGCTCAACAGGAATGAAAGAAGAGATCGCTGGAGCTTGAACAACCTGAGTAATCATCCTTGATGGTTTAGAGTTTAGGGTTTAGGGGTTTAGAGTTTAGGGGTTTGGAGGTTTAGAGTTTAGGGGTTTGGGGTATAGAGATTCAGGGTTCCAGGGGTTTGGGGTTTAAGGGTTTGGCGGGTTAGAGTCTAAGGGTTTTGGGGTTTTGGAGTTTATGGGTTAGGGTTTAGGACTTAGGAACTTTAAAGTCTCATCCCTTCCCCTTCTCTGTCGAACACCGCGGAAGCAAGTCAAGGTCCCCAAATCACGCCCCCGTTGAAGAAGTCCCTTTTCGCAAGAACGTCCCTAAGAAGATCACATGGAGCAGACACAGCCCCTGTATGAGCCCTACACATCGACGCACAAGTTGCACATAGAAGCCATGAGATATACTCTTCAAGCAGGAGTTTCTCAAAGGATTCCAAATTTCTATCCTTAAGGGGCGGGCCGCTATAATCTCTCAGAGCGAGAGACTGCCACCCTCAAGCGCCTAAAGCCCAAACCATGTGAGGTATGCCTTAGGAGGACCCCCCACCCTGTAATAGTGGTATAATAGGAATATAATGGGACCCTAGTATAATCCTTACTATCCCTTTATAGTCACTATTACTGGGTGGGGGGTCCATCTGAGGTATTTCAAAACAACCAGGTCTTCTGGGAAGTCCAGGCATAAAGAAAGTATTGCTTTGGGATGTAAAAGAGGACCTCCCAGTTGTGGAAGCACCCTATGCAGATGTAGCTTAATCAAGGAATATACCTTAAACTACACTTGGACCCTTAATATAATCCTAAGGGTCCAAGGACCCAAATAATAACGTTTTAGGGACCAAATACTCTAATATTAATGGTATTTGGGCCCTAAAACCCTGTTATTTGCGTCCTTGGACCCTTAGGGTAATGTAAGGTATATCCCTTAATTAAGCTATGTTGGGCTCCCTGGGTATTCCATCTCCAGGCGTCAGCTGATTGCGGTGCATCAGACATTGCTCAAGAGAACATCCCTGGCGCCCGGCATGGGGACTAGGATCCTACGACATCATATAGGGGATACATAGGAGCTCAAGGGGATGCCTATATATGTATAATGCTATAGGGATTTAGGGTTTAGAAGTTTAGGGTTTACAGTTCGGGGTTTAGGGTCAAGGGGGCCAGGGTTTAGGAGTTTAGGATGCTTGGGCGTTCGGGCTTAGAGGGTCTAGACCTTCGGGTTGAGTCCTAGACCCCTAAACCCTATAGCTCGGGGTCTAGGCTTTAGGGGTTAGGGTTAAGGAGCTTTGGTTTTAAGAGTGTAGGGCTTAGGGCCTAAGGCTTGGGGTTTGGGGTACTGCAGATCAAGAGTCTAGGTCTTCGGGTTAAGCCCTAGACCCTTCAACCCTACAGCTCCGGCTTTGGAAGTGAGAGTTTTGGATTCAGGGGTTAAAGTTTAGGAGTTTTGGGCTTAGGAGTTTTGAGTTGAGGGTCTGTAAGGTTTAGGGTTTGGAGTCTAGGTCTCAGGGTTTAGCCCTTAACCCGCCAACCCTACGGCCCAGGGCTAAGGGTTTAGAGTTTAGGGCGTTAGGGTGCGGGCTTTTCGGGGCGAATGGCTCAAGCATGGATGGTTGTCAAAATTATGGTCCGACTTCAGGTCCTTCATCCACCCTTAAGACTTCAGGTACCCCAATCGGGAAGCATAATTTTCGACCACACTCCACATGGACCCGCATAAGGCGTCCTTTTGAAGTAAGCTTTACACGGCCCATATCGGTTTGCAGGAGGCCAGCCTGAAGATTTCAGGGTTTAGGGTTTAGGGGCATCCTCTGTTTCTGCAACTTTTGGAGTATATGGCGGTCGTCGTCGGCAAGATTATACATATATATATATACATATATTTCTGAGACTTTTGGGGCTTTGCGGTGCTAAATGCGTTCTACGGTTGAGGGTGCATAGTTTAATGTGTCCACTTCACTATGAGTGTCTGCCTAGGCTGCAGAGCTTAGGGTTCGTAGTTTACTGGGTTGGTTACTATGATAAGGAAACCCGGTTGCTTACTATATGCCCATGATATTGTTACTTAATTTAAGTTCCCTAACAGCAACCGAGTTTGGAGCGTACCCTAAACCCTGCACCCTAAACCTCAAACCCGAAGCCCTAAACCCCAAACCGCAAAACCCAAAATCCTAAGCCCTAGACCCCAAATCCTAAACAACGTTGCGGGTGTAGGAGTCGATTTGACGGTTTGCGGGCCGACATGGTGTAAGCATTTAGGGCTCAAAAGTTGGGATTCCAAAGCTCCGTACCATCTTGGGCGTTCCTCCTATTGGGGTGGTATAGGGTTTAGGGAGTAGGGCGTACATTTAGGATGAAGGGTTTTGGATTCTGACCGTGCAGTTTTGGGTTTAGGGTGGGGTTTAGGTTTAGGATTAAGGGTTTAGGGTGCTTCTCAAGATAAGGGTGCCCGAGTAATTTCGAGAAACTCCCACTTAGGGGCAGCTCCCACATGTTCACGGGTGTATTGGGGGGAATCCTAACGTATCCCCTGCTAGAGTTCAAACTAAGACCCTAGGTGGAACCCCAACCTGCAATCGTGGTATAGTAGGAATCTGAGAGGACCCTCTCATATAATCACCATGAATTATCCCTGCTCTTCACTGTTACTGGGTGGGGAGTCCATCTAAATAAGACCCAAATTACGTATTTGCCTTAGACTTGGGGGGGACAACGCCCAGGGCTACACCCCCCCAGTAGTAGGCTTTAGGATTTAGGCTTTGGGGCTTAGGTGGGCTCAGGGTGGGTTTAGGGTAGAACCTCCCCACCGCCCTTGCGAGAATCATCCATGAGAACATGTCGTTGGATGTTGGGATATTTTTGGTGGGAGGATTGAGAGATTATCTCGAAGGGGACCCACAAAGCGAACATAACTTTGGCAACCCTAAGCTCTAACCCTAAATCCTAAATCCTGAACCCTAAACCCTAAATCCCAAACCCTAAACCCTAAATCCTAAACCCTAAACCCTAAGCCCTAAATCCTAGACCCAAAACCCTTAACACTAGATCCTAAACCCTAAGCCCTATATCCTAGACCCTAAGCCCTCAACACTAGATCCTAAACTCTAAGCCACCATCTCTCACCTTGGTATGGGGCCGGTCGCGGTTCACTCGCACCAAGGCCTCCGCCAGGTCGCAGACAGTTTAGGTTTGAAGGTTCAGGTGAGCTGCAGTCAATCTTTCGTACAGAATTTTAGGGAGCATAAACTTACATATATATATATATAGAGAGAGAGAGGGCTAAGGATTTAGAATTTAGGATTCAGGGAATATTTCCTGCAGAATTTGAAGAGCATGGGCTCCTTATTAGGAACTAGATTGATGACTTTACTTAACTAAAGGGGGACCCCTGGTTCAGGCGGGGTTTTAACTTGTCCATGCACTTGACACGTATGATTACTGCAATATCTTCACGCAGGACTGCGTATCATGCCTGAGGTCTTGTGAGCTATAATCTAAACTCCTCAAATTCAAGGGGGATTCTGCAGGCAGTATATAAGGGACGTTTATACTGGTTGTTAGGGGGGGATGCGAAGAGTTTCTACTGTACATCATGTGGATTACCATCACCACAACTGCCAGAATCACCAGAACCATCATCACAATCATCGCTATTGTACATCAGCATACTGTAGCTCCTATAAAAAGACTTTCCAACAATAGAACATCTGGCTTTGAGAACTAAACCCCCCAAAAGATCCCGAGACCCTAAACCCTAAGACCCTAAACCCTAAACCCTAAGCCCCAACAGGCATGCCTTCAGACCGCTTAGACCGCAGAGTTGTCAATCATCACGCTTCTCTTTCTGACACCACCTGGGCTTTGGATTTGCAGTTGCAGCTTTCAGGGCTTATGGTTTAGGGTCACCTGGGCTTCAGGGTTACAAAGTTGAGGTGTTGCGGGGTTGGGGCCTCTTTCTCCCACAAGAAGCCTGGGCAAATCTCAGCCGCGTGTTGCTGCGTAGCTAGAACTTCGGCACTCAGTGCCACAAACGCCAGAAAAGCTTACTCAAAAGTGCTTGCAATCCAAAAGCTGCTCGTTTGTTTGATTTTTTTGGGGGGTGTCATGATTGATGTTAGAAGCTTTTCTTCCCTAGTGCTCCCTAGTACTCCCCAATGTTCCCTAAGGTCCCCCAATACTTACCCCCTTCTGACCCACCCCCCTGAACAGCATGATAAGAATGAGCCCCTCAAGCCCGAAACGGGAAGCACGGGGCCAGGGAAAGGCCGGGGAGCTCTGTCACCCCATTCTGCAGCGTTATATAGGGGTCATATTGGGATAATGGAAAAGAAAGTGGAAACTATGATGGGGTTATATAGAGTTGAAGGTTTAGGGCTTAGGATTAAACATTATGAGTGTTGTAGTCCCTCTTGAGTCGATAGAATATGGGGTATATGGGGATCTTATTATAATATACCCGAAGCCATATTCTATCTACTTAGGGGGGACTACAACCCTAGACCCTAAACCCTAAACCCCACGGTACAAGCCCTAAGCTCCGCACAGAACAGTTCCTGTAGCTATTTCCACGTGATTTTCCTTCGGATTCTTCGTTGCGGGGATGGAGGTGCATGAGTTCAGTGCCAACTACCCTAAACACTGATCAAAGACTTTAAGTTTGTACCCTTAACGTTTGTAACCCTGGGTTTGGGGTCCCAAATACCCTTATTAAGGGCCATATTCCATGGTTCAGGGGCCCAAAACCCAAGGGTACAAACCCTCAGGGTACAAAGAAAAACTCCATAAACACTAACCCTCAACCCGAAGCGGTAAACCTGACCAATTTTGGTTCCCTCCCATCATCTGGGAAAAGTGGGCTGTCTCACAAGCATGCAACCCTGTGAGAGGCTCATCTCAACATGCACGTCGTCGAGCTAGACTTCATAGCGCTAGCTACCTATATACTTCAAATCACGCCAAACTCAAAGTGCACTCAACACTTCGAAGCTTGAAGATAAGGAGCTTGCATGCACCTGCGCAACAGAAGCGTGCCCTTCGGGCGCGATCGCGCGCGCAGCGCAGCACCGCCACTGCCAGCAGCAGCCCCGACCAGAGTTCAATCATGGCTTCTGCGAGCTCAGGGGGGGCCCTAACCCCTAAACCCTAGACCCTAAACCCTAAAACCTAAAACCTGCAACCTAAACCCGAGGCGGGGCAGGGCTTTGGAGATTCGAGGCTGGGGAGCTGAAAAATTCAGAGGGGCTTGGAAAGAAAGAACTCTTGTGTTTGGCGCCTGTATTCTCTTCAGGGTTTAAGAGCTCAAGAGTTGAACGGTTTAGGTCTTGAGGCACGAAGGCCGGATGTAGGGTTTTCAGGTCCAGGAGCTCATGCAACGATGTCTGTGAAACATTTCTGCAACTGCTTGGGCAAGGGAAAACCTGGGCGCGAACCTTTTTTAGACGCATGCAGAAGATTGCGTAGGTCGCCCTGATCCACCCGAAACGTCATCCAATAAGTAGTATATTGGGGGTATATTGGGGTGTGTATAGGGGTTATATAGGGATAGTGGAAAGGAAAATGGAAACTACTATTGCATATGGGGGGGGTATATCGGGTGTGTGTATGAGCGAATTGTATGGGAAGAGACTGGAGCCTAGATACAAGCGTGTAGACCTTACACCGAGAACCCTAAGCCCTAAACCTCCTGATAAGCGCCTAGATCACCATTTCACTTCGAGAAGCTTGTAACAACCCACATTATTGGACTCTATACACTAGATCCTATGGTGTTGCTGATGAACATATATCATTTGAGTATACGCAGCCGAATTGCAGCTTCCCTGCTTTTGTGTTCCTAAAACCCAAAACCCTAAATCCCTAAGCCCGAAACCCTAAACCTAAAACCCTAAACCCTAAAACCCTAAACCCTTAAACTCTAATCCTATAAACCCTAAACCCCTAAACCCTAGACCCCAGTCACAAGAAAGTCCACCAGTGCCAACAAAGTCCCCAGCAGGTTCAACCCTGGCTCTCGGGCTTTAGGCTTTAGGGGATTAGGGTTTAGGGTTTTAGGGCTTAGGGTTTTAGGGTTTAGGATCTGAGGGTTTAGGTTTTAAGGTTTTACGGGCTTTAGGGTCTAGGGTATGTCCATTCTGTGTCGAAAAAAATCTTTGAAGTGGCTAGCCGCTTGACGTTCTGGACCCTGAACCCTTAGAGATAAGGATAGAAGCCGTGAGGAATCAAACTGTAGTCTCCTTAGACCCATAATAAAGTGTTAATACTTCCTGAAATTTACTATATGAAAAGAGGGTGTTGACTAAAACTCCTCCTAAGTTGACGGCACAGTCTCGGCCTGGAGGGTCCCTGAACCCAAAACCTTGAACACTAGGCCCTCAACCTGAAATGCCAAACCCCTTAACCGTAGACTCCCTAAACTGGCGTTTACTTTCTAAACCTTGCTTCATCTACCAGAAAGGGCTAGGATGTGGGGGTTCCTATGAGGACTCCCTGAAAAGGGGCGCAATGTTTTGGAAACTCCCCAATGGGCTTAAGGAAGGAGCATGTGTCAAGCAATGCCCTTGATTTAGTTCACATAGCTGCCACATTACGGGACAAGTTCTTACCGAACACAAAACCCTAAGGTTGAGAAACCCTAAACCCTAAACCCTACCCTAAACCCCAACCGACTGGAGAATCTGCAAGCCCAAATTTCACAGTTTCTTATATGGTCATGAAAAGGAAGCTCTTCAAAACTTTATGCCTACTAGTCGAAATAGGCCTGTTACGTTTGGATTTGGGGTTTGCAGGCTTTAGGGTGTATATATATATATATGAATGTATGCATGCGTATGCATGTATGTTTGTTGAATAGGTACAAGCGTATATATATATATATATCTGTGTGTGCATGTATGTTTGTTCACTAGATACATGCGTATATACATGTGTGTTTGTTCACGTTTGGGTGTTGCCTTTTACTGGTCTTCGCATTCTTGTAGTTCTAATTATTGTACTTAGCTGTTACATGTCCTCTTGTTAGTAGTGCATGTGTATATCATCATATATGCGGATCCAGGTCTTTAGAACGGACTCCCATTTCTACGTTTACTTCGTCCTGAAACCTTTTTGCAATATGATGCCGGAGTCTCCGAGGTGAAACGCAGCCTTTGGTGATTGATCTCAAAGGTCGCCAGGCTGAGTAGTTGGGGTTTAGGGTTTAGGGTTTACCCGCAGTTGCCGGGTTGAGAGCTTAGGGTTCGAAATTGTGGATGAAGCCCTGAACCAGGCTCCACACCACGAAGTCCCAACCTCCTGTTTAGGGTTTAGAGTTCTCTGAATCCTAAAACCACAACTCTAAACCACCCTTGTAGATGTGGGGAGGCATAGCGACTCCTCAAACTCTACTAGGGTAGCTTTGGGGGAGCCCCTACATGTATCTTTTACGGCTTTATGTCAAGTGCACAGGGACAAAGGGTAGTAAATGTTTATATGTACTGCCAAACCTACCCTTGCCTAGGTTTGCTTTAAACATAAATCTCACTGAAGATAACCTAAACCCTAAACCCTAAAGCCTACTAAGGGTTCACGGCGTTGACGTTTTGGCTTCCGATCCAGGAACCACAAAGGGCGGCAACGACTGGGGTTTAGGATACCTTCCATGAAACTTACGTACCTGCACACACCAAGTAGTCCAAGCTTATCTAGTCCACATGGACAGAGCAACACCCTAAAAACCACCCTACCGTCCAAGGAAGAGAAAAGCGAGCATTTGTAAACCCTAAACCCTATACCCTAAACCCCATACCCATAAATTCTAGGGATGTCCAAGGAATACGTGAGCTATAGTCTAAACTCTTTAAAGCAGGATTATATGAGGATTACATAAGGTTCCTGTTATAGGGGTCATTACAGGGGATACTAGGAGTTTAGACTATAGCCTATAGCTCATGTAAAGATTACATGAGCCCGTCTAAACCCTAAACCCTAAGCCCTAAATCGAAAACACTAACCCTAAACCCTAAGTTGTAAACACTAAACCCTAAGCCCTAAATCGTAAACACCAAAACCCCCAACCCTAAACAGTCACCTTTATGGACCAAGAAACGATACTGAGGAACCCTAAACCCTAAACCCTTTCCAAAAGCCCGAAAGCTTACGTCAAGACATGGCTTAAGCCTACTCCCGAAGGGTTTATGGGCTCAGGGTTTAGGGTTTA
>CAJNIZ010044554.1:11932-49486 GCA_905231905.1 Symbiodinium pilosum | reverse complement strand
GTGGTGGCGTGGTGGTGGCGTGGTGGGGGCGTGGTGGTGGCGTGGTGGTGGCGTGGTGGCGCCGTGGTGGCGCCGTGGTGGCGGCGTGGTGGTGGCGTCGTGGCGGCGTGGCGGCGTGGTGGCGTGGTGGTGTGGTGGCGTGGGGTCGTGGTGTTGTGGTATCGTGGTGCGGCGTCGTGGCGGCGTAGTGTTATGGTGGCGCGGTGCCGTGTCGGCGTGGTGGTGAGATGGGGAGGGGGCGTCGTGGCGTGGTGGTATCGTGGCGGTGATATGGTGGCGTGGGGGAGGGGGGGGGGGGACGTGGCGGCGTGGGGCCTGGGGGCGTGGGGAGCTGGTGGCCTGGTGGCTTGGCGGGGCGGCGGGGCGATATTATGGCGGGGCGATATCGTAATGAGGCGGCATGATGGCGGGGTGGTGTGGCGGCGTGAGGTAATGGTAACGTGGGGTTGGGCGGCGTGGCGGAATGGTGGGGGCGGGGGCAATGGTATGTGGTGTGGGTCATGATATTGGGATGTCGTGGTTTGGGGGCGGGTTTTGTCGTAGATGGGCGATATTGGGGTATAAAGGGCGTGCTATCGAATTGGGAAGCGGGAAGGGGTATGATATCGCGATGCGCTGCCGTGGTATTGCGAGGGCATGATAGCATAGATATTAGGCGGTTTGGTCACGTTATGATATCGTTGCGTGGCGGCAAAAATTAGATTTTATTAATTTCAATAAGATTAGCCTATAAGATTTAAGATTCAAATAATTCATTCCGATGAAATTCATAATAATAAGCTTTAGAATAGAAGATCTGAGATTTCGATTTATAATAGATTGGATTCAATAATATAGCAATATAGGAATAGATATCTCCAATATAAATATATAAATTCCAATATCAATTCGAGAATATTGCTAGCGCTGGAGATATAACATGAACGAATATGATATTCTCCCGCAAGGTAGGCAATTAGCATACGGGACTTCATGAATATCATAATTCGAGGTCGAATCAAATTCTTAGATTCCAATATATAAATTATTCCTTCAAGAATACCTCGAGATAGATAATTATTTCTTGGAAGATCGATTTGATAGATATGATAATATCTCTAAATACGTATTTCCCTTAGCTGCTGATAACCTGATAGCCGTCAATTTCAAAATTCTGGCTCTTATTCAGGATTCGAAATCTCAAATTATAAGAATGTAGGAGCTTAGGATTTGGAATTCCGCAGATTATTTTCTTCCGCATCAACTCGCTTAATTACGAATATATTCTAACGACGATGCTCCGCTGCTGGAAACAGCGAATCCGCTCTAATTCATGATATTTTATAGCTACTTATTATGAATAATCGATAAATCGATTATTTCATAGATTTAGCAGATGGCGAATATGATAATGAAAATATAATGATAATTCGCTAATTTTGATAATTCTAAATATCAATAGATATAGAGATCGAGAAAATCTGCAATAGATAAAGATTTAATGAATGATAGAAGATTTTTTTTATCAAATTGATATATGATCAGATCGATGATGAGAATATATATTCTCAATCCTGAGATTTTCTCTCCCATAGAATGGCCCGCGGCCCCCCAATTCCCCAATCTAGTTTTTTCGAAAATATCGGCAATCCTAGGGATTGGACCTCCCGAAGGTCGCGATCCTCATGATTATCATCTTTTTTTGATACCTCAAAGCTGCCATCCTTATAATTACGATCTTTTTTTGCTCTTGGCTCTTCATACTATATATATCTGGGGCTATAATTCTATTCCAAATAAATTTATATCTAAAATCATTAGAAGAAATAAGATAAGAAGATCTACGAATATCTATATCTTCTTAATACAACCATCAGAGTCAGATAGATAGGACCAATAGAAACGCAAGATCACGTGGGGGAGGGAGAATCATCAATAGAATATAGATTTCGCAGGACGAAATTTTGAATTCCGTATCAATGCCGTCATATAATCTAGTAAGAATATATAATATCTTATATTCAAGATTCCAATCTAGGGACTAGCGACCCCCTCTGTGCCTGAATACAGAAAAGAGACCCCTGACCTCCTTGCTATTTATATTATAGACTATAGAGAGGTTAATAAAATACAGATTGCCTCTCTTAGGCTAGCCGCCAGAAGAACAGGATCTTATCAACCACAAGGTCCATAGGGGGGAGGAGCAGAATCGCATTGACAGGACCGCCAGAACCACAGGGACCGGGGGGGAGGGGAGAATCCCCAAGACAACATAGATGCCACGGACGGACAGGACTACAACAACCACGGTCCGCAGGCTGGAGGAGGGGGATATACCATGGCGAGGGGGGGGAGGTAACAAGGAGAGGTAGCAATCCTGGATCATATATGATATTAAGATGCCATTGCCAGATTAAATAAAACAAGATAAGAAGATGAGATGATATTTGGGAATGAAATAGGACGCTATATGATCCGGATAGAATGAAATAAATAAAACGTATAAATATATATAAGTATATATATATATCTATATGAATATATCAGACGAATAACTGGGATTCGGATTATAGATATTCTTGGGGGAGAGGGAGGCTATACGTTTAGATACTCGTAGAAAAAAATATTTGATATAGATTGCTTTCGCCGAGGAATTAGGAATCTTCGCAAAATAGATGCTTCAAATATTATATTTGATCGGAATCGAGAAGACTATCTTCATGATTTATATACTTC
Source organism: Symbiodinium pilosum (assembly GCA_905231905.1). Taxonomy (NCBI): domain Eukaryota; class Dinophyceae; order Suessiales; family Symbiodiniaceae; genus Symbiodinium; species Symbiodinium pilosum. The sequence continues at coordinate 46,771 of CAJNIZ010044554.1, read as the reverse complement.
ATATAGGCAGCGTCCCATCCTCGCAAGGGGCAAGGCAGACCGATCCTCGAGCATCTTCTTTTTCTTTCCATTTCCTTGAATCTTTGCGCTTGAAATTCAAGAAGAGCACGCAAAGATCGCCGAATCGTTTCGGGAGACGCGGCAATCTAACTCTCCTTCTTGCGAACAGGGGACTCGCCTCGCACGGACTGCCAATTTGCAAAAGCTCGGAAACGCTGTGAGACTGCCCGCGACAGCACGAGTCGATCAGCTGCAATTGAATCTTCCAGCGACTGAGGCTATATAGACTGAAAAGCTTGCATTCCAAAATCCCCTCAAGGCATCCTCGTCTGCATTCATGACGTCGAAAGCAAAAGCGCAGGCCTCCAACGTTTCCTGGCCGGAAATGCGCCCCATCCCAGGTTGCAGTTCCGTCCCCTTGCCGAATCGGATCTGGCGCAAATTAAAGTCAGTTCTGCATTCCATGATATCACGCAGCCCGGCTTGTACTGGGCGGTCGGGGAATCTCGCATCGGCTGGGTTTTTTTACGCATCGAGCAGCGTCCACACTAAGGGATCCAATTCAAAAGCACTTACTAGAATAGATATCATGCAAAAGCAATTCTTACAACTGTGCTGCTTCTACAACGTCCGCAGGATTTCAATTCATGATTCGATATATTTATATGGCATCGCTGAATATATCGAGCAGCGGTCAAACTGGGGGACCCGATTCAAAAGCATTAACTAGAATAAATATCATGCATGTTGCGTATTGTGTCCAGTGAAAATACTAGATATGACGCATTGCCGCGTCCAAATAGCTCTTTACAATTGAAGTAAGGTCACCTTTTCTTACGTTGATTATTTACGTGCCACGGCTCAATCGTTTAGTATCGAAAACCATCTCGGGCGGCCTGTTTGGTCCGCAACGCACTAATCGAGAAATGACAATATCTCATCATCCCATATTGGGGCACGTGCAGAGCCTTTAACAGCGTCTCCATGGGGAGCGTCCGTTGCAGAACGGGAAAATCCGCCCTTACGTCGGATTTCCCTGGAATCAGAGTCTTTATGGAGATTACCATCTTCTGATATATAAATATCTTCCGCAGGAAACGCATTTAACGTGGTAGCATATATTAGGGATCCTCATATAAGAATATACGACTCATCTCGGAAATTACGCATAAAATGCTTGGATATATGGGAGGTGGTGACCATGAATTGACGGCATTAATCGAGAAATGACAGTATCTCATCATCCCATATTGGGGCATGCGGAAAACCAGCGTCACCAGTGTCGACATGGGGAATCCCACGAAATATAAGCCTTGAATCTTGTGGTTTTATTCTCAAATAGGCGTTACGTCTCGGGCTAGAAGGCAAATTTCAATTGACGGAGCAGAAGGCATTTGTTCTGGACTACAACGGCGGCACCGTTCGGCACCGTTCGCGTCAAACGACTTCATGCCGACGACAGTGTCCTTGTTGGCATCTCAAGGGAACGAGATGCCTGGATGAAAGCAGAGGAGTTTGTATAGGCAGGAGCCTTTATTGGAATGGGGTCAATACCTTGCCTCTGCAATAGAATGAGAAATCTGCCATTACGTTGGTTTGCCCTGGAATCATCGTCAAATGAGGATTATCATTTCTGATTTATAAATATCCCGCTGGTGCGAAATCTTCCTAATGCCAGCGTCCGCAGTAGATGAGATATATTCTCCCCGAGTGATGTGTATTTTTCCCGGCGCTGCAGAATATTCGGGCAAAGAACAAAAGCCGAATATAATTCCGATTGAGATGCCTCCATCGTCCGCAGAAATCATATTATTCTCGTGTAAGCATGAGCATGCGACCAGAATTGCGAAAAGAATTCAAGAGTCATCTCCTTTAAGCCGTATTCCATGCAGTTCTCAACACTCTCTGCCTGTTCTCAACACTCTCTGCCTATTCTCAACACTCTCTGCCTGATAAAACGGATGCTGCTTCGGCAAAGGCAGCCTCGGCCGCTTCTCAGCCCGACTCGTCGGTCTGCTCATGCGAAAAGCCGCGGCCACTGTGTCCATGCTGCCGATTGTCGGCGAACGCGGCCGAATGATGCTGGCGTGCGAAACACCTCCTCATCCGCGTGAGCCTCATGTGCGCATCTATAGGCATTCTTTAACGGATCGCGCGAAGTGCCCCGGGATTTATCCGCTCCCCAACCCAGCGTAAGCATACTTTGCAGAGACTTCCCGCCGCGTGCAAAACTTGAGCACGATCCACTCCGGATCGTTGGCAGTGCCTCGAATGAGGTCGGCGCCATTCTCCAACCAGTAATGCAAGCGCCACTTGCATTTCTTCGAGGCAGCCTGGAAAAGCAGGTAATGTTCCTGCTCGCAAGACTCCATGCGCGAGATACGCATCTTCAGATCATCCTCGCGCATATCAAAAAAGGCATCAGTGCTTACTTCTTCGCACAGAGAAATCAAAAAATCAGACATCGGCCGTGACTTACATCAATCATTCGAACACGCAGACCACTTCTTGCTCTCCCCCGAGATTTTTTGTCACTGTCCCAGTCTGGTCCGTCTTTTCTGGAGGGTCACGGTCTGGTCCGCTCTTAGGGGTTTCTCATTGTGACGGGCTTGTCCATTTTTGGAGTTCTGGAGTGTCACGGTCCGGTCTGCTGTTGGGGCTTTTCATTGTCACGGTCTGGTCCGCTCTTTGAGTTGTGGAGCGTCACGGTCTGACTGCCTTTTTTTATACCGTTACGGTCTGGTGCGCCCTTGGGTTTTTTTTCATTGTCACGGTCTGGTCCGCTGTTGGCTTTTTTCATGTCACGGTCTGGTCCGCTCTTGGGGTTCTGGAATGTCACTTCTGATCTGCTTTGTCCGTCTTTTGGGGTTCTGGACGCTCTTGGGGGTTTCTCATTGTGACGGTCTTGTCCGTTTTTGGAGTTCTGGAGTGTCACGGTCCGGTGTGTTGTTGGGGCTTTTCATTGTCGCGGTCTGGTCCGCACTTTTGGTTCTGGAGCGTCACGGTCTGACCGCCTTTTTTATACCGTTACGGTCTGGTGCGCCCCTGGCTTTTTTTCATTGTCACGGTCTGGTCCGCTGTTAGTTTTTTCATTGTCACGGTCTGGTCCGCTCTTGGGGTTCTGGAATGTCACTTCTGATCTGCTTTGTTCGTCTTTTGGGGTTCTGGAGGGTCACGGTCTGGTCCGCTCTTGGGGTTTCTCAGTGTGACGGTCTTGTTCGTTTTTGGAATTCTGGAGTGTCACGGTCTGGTCCGCTGTTGGGGTTGTCCATTGTCACGGTCTGGTCCTGAAGCGTCACGGTCTGACCGCTGTTGTTTTCTAGCAGTTACGGTCTGGTCCGTTGTTGGGTTTTTTCATTGTCACGGTCTGGTCCGCTGTTGGGTTTTTTCATTGTCACGGTCTGGTCCGCTCTTGGGGATCGTGCTGGTCCGCTCGTGGGGTTCTGGAATGTCACTTCTGATCCGCTTTGTCCGTCGTTTGGGGTTCTGGAGGGTCACGGTCTGGTCCGCTCTTGGGGTTTCTCAGTGTGACGGTCTTGTTCGTGTTTGGAGTTCTGGAGTGTCACGGTCCGGTGTGTTGTTGGGGCTTTTCATTGTCACGGTCTGGTCCGCTCTTTGGGTTCTGGAGTGTGACGGTCTGGCCGTTTTAGTTTGATTTTTCACTGTCATGGTCTTGTGCCCTCTACTCCGATACCCGTATCCCATACTAGTATGAGGGGTAAGGCTAGATTTGCCTAATCGTAAAAGCGGTAAGTTTCAAAGGCCAGGGTGGAATTGTCTAACCGTAAAAGCAGAGAATTTGAAGGGTAAGGTGACGGGTAAGGGTGGAATTGCCTATTCGCAAGAGCAGAGAATTCGAAGAGTAAGTGTGGAATTAATTGTCTAACCGGAAAAGCGATAACTTTGAAGGGTCATAGAAAAATAGTCGAACCGCAATCGTGGGAGAATTTGAAGGGTCATGGTGAAATAGTCGCACCGTAAAAGAGGAGAATTTGAATCGTAAGGGCGAAATAGTCTAACCGCAAGAGTGGAGAATTCGAAGGCTTACGGCAAAATATGCCCACCGCAAAAATGGAGAATTTGAGGGTCACGATGACATAGTCTAACCTTAAACGTGAGGAATTTGAAGGGCAAAGGCGGACGAATCCAACCGTAAAAGTGCAGAATTTGAAGGGTCACGGCGAAAGAGTCCAACCGTAAAAGTGGAGAATTTGAGGGGTCACGTCGAAATAATCCAACCTTAAAAAAAAGGGGGAATTGAAAGGGCAAAGGCGAAAGAGTCTAATCGTAAATGTGGAGAATTTGAAGAGTCGCGGCGAAACAGTCTAACCGTAAAAGTGGAGAATTCGAACGGCTACGGCGAAATAGTATAATCGAAAAAATGGCGAATCTGAAGGGTCACGGCGAAATAGTCTAACAACCGTAAAAGTGGAGAATTTGAAGCGTCACCGCGAAAGAGTGAACCCGTAAAAGTGGAGACTTTGAAGGGTCACGGCGAAAAAAAATCGTAAAAGTGGAGACTTTGAAGGGTCACGGCTCATTAGTCTAAACGTAAAAGTGGAGATTTTGAAGTGTCACGGCGAAGAGTCCAGCCGTAAAAGTGGAGAATCTGAAGGGTCACGACGAAATAATCCAACCGTAAAAAAGGCGGAATTTCAATGGTAAAGAGATTCGAACTTGTATGAAAACTTTTGGGGGACGCCCCTTGCAATTTGTGATTTTGGGACTCGAATTTTACAGAAACTTTCGGGGAACACCACTTGCGATTTGTGATTTTTGGAATTGAATTTCTTAAAACCCCTCGGGGATACCCCCTGCGATTTGTATTTTTGGGATCTGACCTTGAAGAATGCAAATTATGCGTGTATGTGTATGTATCTACGTATGCATAAATAAATAAATATATATCTTCATATATATATATAATGAAAAATCGACCGAATTACGAGGATGCTCCGCATGGGAGCGAAATACATTTTCAGGATGCTCCGTACGGAAGCGCAATTTGAATGAAAATAATGAAAAAATCTTTGAAGCATTGAAGATGCTCCGCACGGGAGCGTGATCTATTCCAAAATTTCAGGATGCTCCGCACAGGAGCACAATTTTGAACCATCAACGAAATTTTGAAGATGCTCCGCGCAGGAGCGCGATTTTTGTTCAAAATTTTCAGGATGCACCGCGCGGGAGCGCGATTTCATTCAAAGCTTTCAGGATGCTCTCCACAGAAGCGCAATTCTATTCAAAATTTCTAGTTTTGCTGGTGGTGGTGGTGATCGTGGTGGTGGTGATGGTGGTGATGCTGGTGGTGGTGGTGGTGATGGTGGTGATGGTGGTGATGGTGGTGGCGGTGGTGGCGATGGTGGTGATGGTGGTGATGGCAGTGGTGGTGGTGATGGTGATGGTGGTGGCGATGGTGGTGATGGTGATAATGGTGGGGATGGTGGTGATGGTAGTGGTGGTGGTGGGGATGTGGTGGGGATGTGGTGAATGGTGATGATGATGGTGCGGATGGGGATGATGGCGGCGGGGGCGGGGATTTGGGGATGTGGTGATGGTTGTGCTTGAGGTTGTGATAGTGGTGGTGGTGGTGATGATGGTATTGGTAATGATTGCGGGGATGGGTTGCGATGGCGGGGATATTGGCGATAATGATGATGAAGGGCATAGAAATGATGGCGACGATGGCGGAGATAGAATTGAGAATATCTATAATGATTGATTTTAATTTTGCTCTTTATATCATAATAAATTCTATTATATGATTCTCATAGATATTCAGACATTAGGAAATGGCCTTTCATCTAGATAAATCATAATATATATATTTCTTATTATATCTTTTCAATATTTAAGAATTATTGGAGAATGAGAAGAAAAGAATCTCGTTGTTCAAGAAATCCGATGAATATTCTAATTATATATTTCTGCAATATTTTGAAAGATCGAAAATCAGAAGAGGAATCGACGTCCGCCTTCTAATCGTGAAGCCTCCGCATTCGCCCGCCACGAATTATACGAGAAAGAAGATATCGAAAGAAGAAAAATATTAACGTAGAAACGGACTTTCAAATCAAAAGAAGAATTGGCGAGGAAATACGAAAATCTGCCCTCTCTAATCATCTACGCGCTCAAATTTCTCTCTTCTCAGGTCTGGAACCATCATTCCTACTCATAGATTCCTGATAATAGATTCTAGGATCATCCTCCTTCCGAATATATATATATATACGAATTAGGATCACGAGATTCCGGCGGGTCCTGGATTTTATCTCGAATCCGCTACAAATAAATCTGCATATCTTTCGCGTCAAATTCGTGGCGGGCGATGACGAGATTTCACGACTGGAAAATGGATATCGAATCTTTTTTTGATTCTTTTTCCTTCGAACGAATATGAAGATATTTAATCAGATTTCTTGGAAATCTTGAATAACGAGATTTCTTCATCCGTTAGAATTGATTGCTAATGTGCTTTTGAATATACGTATGCTTCTGAAATATGCAAGAAATACGTTATTTCAATATCTATCAAATAGATCTCGTATATCTCTCCAAATTATCATCGATAATTCGCTAAAACGAGATCAATAGTGGATCTCATTCTGATTCTAAGTCCTTGATTCTTCGAGATTACTCTTATTTTCTCGATAAATTAAATATTAATTAAATTCATCATAGATCTCTAGACTAATAATAATAATAGAAAAAGATTGATATTTATTCGATCAAGGAGCTCAAATATAATATCAAATTATTGATTATAAATAGATTAGGAATTTGAATTTTCACGTATTTGGATGTCGCGCGTATCTTATCAGCAGAGAGCATTTTTTTTCCTTCCGGGAACGGATAGGCAAATCCGAATCGGTCAATATTCGATGAATCGATCATTAGAAGAGGAGACGACTCTATTCAAAATTTGGGAGGAAGATATCATAATTCCTTTAGATGAATCCTTGTCGAGTCGTAATTAGTCAAATATTCATATCGCTTGTTCGGTCCCTCTAGGAGTCGACTTAATTCATGAAACTGCATTCGGCGTATATTACGATTATTCTGCGTCCGAAATTGAGCAGAATTCTTCTTAGATTCGAGCGATTGCCTATATTTGCTTACGTCTATCCCGAGGGAGGGACATAATAATTTCAGCATAAGATCCAATTGCGGCGTAATTTCTCCTGCGTCTGGTTCTCCATTGAAGGTTGCAAAATCTAGGATTATGATATATCTGGAAGGAATATAATGATCATAGATTCCGATTTTGCCATCATTGACCTCAAAATCAACGTCTATCCAATCTATAATTATTGAAATTTCGATTAGAAGATCATCTTCAGAACTGGATCTCTCGATTATAAAAAATTTGATTAATCATTATAATGATAGCTATTTATCTAATTCATATAGAATGATCTCATGATGAGATATATTATCATTAAGATATCTTATCTATCAAGATATCAAATTCCATACGGTCTCCATAGGATCGAATCATTCGATAAAGATATCTCATGATATCTAATTTCTTTATAATTCCCTGATATGAAATTCACGTGATCAATATTCCTCTTCATCTATGAATAAATTCTTTCTAATAATATAATTCATTTCATCTCTAGATTTATTTTCTATTTCTTCATAGATTTGCACGAATCTGAGAGATCTTTCAAATCTAATATATGAATATATGAGATATTTCGTAAAAAGATCCTCTCGAAAACGCAAAGAAATTATATTGATCATTCATAAAGAAATCATCAGAGCAGAAAGATTCTTCGGATTCTCCTGATTCATCTGACGGGAAGAGAATCGATTCCTCATTATGAGGGATCGAGATGAAAGAATATAGATCTATAATGGAAATTGGATTCCTATCTGAAAAGATTCGATTCCGTATATATGGGAGGAGGCGTTCTATCATGCTGATATATATTGCGATGTTGAGCAAATTATATTACGAAAAAATTATAGGAGCTGAAAGATCGTATGATCGCTAAACTCTTATTTTATGTGCAACTCCATATTCTGTCGATCCTCCTAATCAGAGATCGGAAATTCAATAAAATGATTCAATTTAATAGATCTCGTCTCCAAAAAGATAAATTTCTTATATGATGATTGATCTAAAATCCAACAAACGACGAGCTGGTCTGGGCTGAAAAGCTCGCCAATAGATCTTTCCAGGGCATAATCAAATTAGAATCGGAATCATCGAATATTCAGAATAATATCCTACGATGAATCAGATTGAGATTTGCTCTTGGGAATGTGCGTCTGCGAATTACAATATATCTTACAAGAGATCAGAATGCGCTTATTTATTTGAATGACTAGAAGGCAATATATTATGCGCAAAATAATAAGAATATTTCTCAGAATGATATTTCTTCCAAAAATTCTTCTCTGCTAATCTTTTGGATATATCATATCATGGCACTTCTCATCCATTAGAAATCAAATTAGCTTGAATTACGGTGCTTAGAGAGAGAGAAAGAGAGAGAGAAAGAGAAATAGGGAGAGAGATATGGCAGAATAAATTGCATATATCGTGCGTTTATTCTAATTATATATATATATCCTATTGATCTGCTCAAATCCTGATCTTCCTCCCAACATTATCTCCGAATCCTGTCTTCGAGAATCTACTGCAATTAAATCTATCCTAATTCCCTGCCTATCATTAGATATCAAAAAGGAAATATTTCAATTGCGAGAGATAGACCTCTATCTTTTCAATTACGAGCTCCAATAGAATCAATCTTCAAATAGTGGAATCGTATGTCAATCAGAATCGTCTTATTATAAGCCCGCCTCGCTAAATTCCGCAAGATACGACTATCAATATCTAGAAAATAATTATATAATATAGGTCTCCCGAATAAGATTCGAATCAAATTCCCGCATAACGAAATATATCAATCATTATAAAGATCTGCCCAGAAGATATAAGACATAAATATTTTTCACCCTGCCTCACTACATTGCTAAGCGATTCAGCGCGCCGCCCGGATCTCGTCTCCCGGATCTTGTCGAATACCACACAAATCTCTATAAAGCCGATGAAGATGGGATAATATTACTTACAACTTCTGATATATCGAATGAAAAATCGATAGAATTCCAAGGATGCTCCGCACGGGAACGCGATTTTCTTTTATTTTTCAGGATGCTCCGCACGATAGTACAAAGATCGTCAAATATTTCAGGACGCTCTACACGAGAGTGCGATTCTGAATACAATAACGATGATATTTTAAGGACGCTCCGCACGCGGGTGCGATTTTCTTCCAAATTTTCAGGACACTCCGAATAAGAGCGCGATTATGAATAAAAGAACGATGAAATTTTGAGGATTTTCTGCAAATTTTCAAGATATTCCGCCCAAGAGGGCGATTTTCTTCAAAAAATACAGGATGCTCCATAAGGCAGTGCTTTCAGGATGCTCCGCACGGGAATGCGATTTTCTTCAACATTTCGAAGATTCTCCGCACGAGAATGCGATTTTCTTCAGAATTAGAATTGATATAGAATCTATCTAATAATCGTTCAGATTTCGAACGACGATACCGATGAATCCTATATCAATCCTATATCGGAAAATTCGCCAAATGCCGCCCTCTTGAATCCAATAAATCATCTTGAACGAAATTCAATGAGACTGATTTGATATAGAATTGATATGGAATTCCTCCTTATCATCTCTTATAAATGATTCATAAATGATCCAAATTTTCCGAATGCTCCGTACGACAACGTCATTTTGATCGAATTCGATGAAGATAAATTGACGAAATTTCGATTATATTCCGCACGGGAGCGCGATTTTCGAAGATAGGAAGATGATCAAGGCGTATCGGATCAGATCTTGCAAATCTATTTTTATAATTTTTATAATTATGATAGAAGATAAATCTATTGCCTATTCATGTCGTCCTAAAAATATTAGCAATAATATCAGATCCTCGTGCAATCCGGCATTTCCAAGCTTTCTGCAACAATTTTGCAAAACCGGACTACGCAGCTGATCAGGAGATTTACTGGAATCGCAGCCGGAATGAGAAAAGGAGAGCTCCGATGCCGGCAGGATCAGACTTGACCGCCCCAGAAGAAGATACGGATATGCACGATTCATCGACTATAATGACAAAATCGACCTCATCGTCCGCATTCCGACAAGATGCTGATCCGCCATCACTGGTGCAATCTTTTATCATCTAGAATCTCACTGCTTTCGGATATATGAGAACGGAATTGGGAATTGATATCAATGATCAAACCGTCGTGAGATAGAGCCAGCCGAATCAAAATAATCATCAGATCTTTAATATTATTCAATCCTATCGCGATCCTGAAGATCATCGATGAGCGGATCTTTCAGATGCGCAAAGAGCTATAATAATTGAATCAAGATAACCGATTTGCCCAGAAATATCAAACTGATTTGCAGACGCTTATTTCTAGATGATCATTTTAGATGAATTTCGAAGCCAGACTCTTCATGCTATCGTAGATATTTGCAGAGACCTCCAAGATAATGAATCGCTAGAAGGGAGATATCAATGAAGACATCGTCAAATTCTATAGACGATATATAAATATATTGCAAGAAATTCCCAATATAATATCCCAAGAGAATGAAATCTATTCTCCAATATCGCTCCTTATATTCAAGAATTGGGAGATTCGCAATGCCTTCATAGAGAAATTTGACGGCTCAAATGGCTATCTACTGGATTCGGATGAGATATTATCAATTTCGAATAAATCCATTCGGATCTTTCCAGCGTCTCCGCAACGGCAAAAGAAATTAGAATTTCCGTTTCATATCATTCTCTCGTGCATCTCGAAATATCTCGATCATATCGCCACGAAATATATGACCATATCACGGAAGATCATGATTGTCATCTTTTCAAATAAGGAGGATGAATGGATCTCCAACTTTATTGCTTGGGCAAAATTATTCAATTATCAAGACGACTCCAATTTTAGGGGAGATTAGAAGGGGAATCCGAACTGACAAAGATTCTGGAATCGCCTCCTATAGAGATCCCAAATAATATGATCAGATATAGAAGATCTTGATTTGGGACTCATAATACGAGATTGATCAGATAGAGGCGGAAACTTTCCAAATCTTCAAAATCTATGCCGCCGCCATTGGGAAAGGCGTCGCAAAAGGAAAGATACGAAATTTTTGGTCCGGAATCTTCATCTTTAAGAATTATTTCTGATCACTATTCGATTTCCAAATCAAGAAGAAAGATATTATCAATTTTCATTGGGATGAATTTTATAAAAAGATACGCAAAGAAGATGAAAAGATCGGCGATTCCAAAATCAGCTCTATGGCTGAAAGTCGCCAGCGCCCTCGATCCCGCTGCCCCAAATAGTGGTGCCAAAATAAGAATAATCCTCGCCCGGTGCTAGGAGCAGAGGCAACAACAAGGACAATTGATAGGATTGCTCCAAGACGATTTTAATCAATCATAGATCAGATCTATTTAAAATCATTCGTGGCGCAAAATATATAGATTTCGTAACGATCTCCTTTATATTTTTCTACAAGAAAATTCTATCTAGATCAATCCTGATAGCCATAATCCGCTTGGAGCCTTGCAATATATAGGATCTCTTTTATAGGGACTTCTGGATTAAGAATTCTAGATTTCAAAAAGATTCTCCTAGATTTCAATCAACATATCAATTTGAGATGAATTGTAAAACATATCAATGAAATTCAGGAAGCTAATCATCATAATTTCTTATCAATAAATCATAGAATAGATATGAATTTAGAGAATATTCTCAAGAGGATGATATATTATGATAATAATTTGATCCTATATTCAAGATTCTTTGATCATATCAAGAAAGATATTTTCTTTAATATCATATAATTCCCTTCAATTGATTTTTTTTTCTAAATCAGAATTCTTAGATTTCAGATCTCAGAAGATAATTCAGGATCTCAATTATATGATCATTCCGTCTCTTAAATTGCTTCTATTTGATCTGCCAAAATCCAAGCCAAGCATAGATCTGGCAAAAGAAAAAGGAAGAAATTAGAGTATAAAATAATGAATTTTCTGATAATCAGAAAATAAATATTCAAGAATATATTTTAATTCAAGACAGATTTCAGGCCAAGCGCCGCGCCAAGCGGCATGTCGGATTCCCACTGGGATAATGAAGAATATTTCCCATCAATCTCCAGGGCAAAAATATCTAAGCGGGGCTCTAAATGCAGATTCAAGCATGAATATATCGTATATAGAGAGAAGATTATAAATAGGATAAAAATTTTCTCGATCCAGGAGAATTCTAAATACGTCGCTCAAATTGAACTAGATCATCGAAGAAGAAAAAGATCAATAATCATCCGACCGCACCGCCTTTATCTTATGATCAATCTATCAAATTTGCTGCTTTGAATATATAAGGATCTGATGAAATTTTCAAATTAAAATCAATATTAGAATATATGAAAGTTCATGATTTGGAAATGCTCATTCTTTCCGAATCCAAATGATATAATTGCTCTATTCATATAATTCTGAAGATCATTTGATTTTTTCTCAGATAATCATAAAGATAAATATGAAAGAATTAGATTCATAATGATCGTATATCTCAGACCATATCTAATTGATATATTGCAGATCAATCCCAGAATTATTCAATTCAATTTCAAAAGAAAGGAAAAAATTTTCTATCTTAGGGATATATATGCGACTTTCAGGACTAATTTTTGAGAGCCATTTTGAGAAGAATTTGAGAATTCTATTGACGATATCTCCCAATCTGAATCCCTCTATATATCAGGAACTTTCAATATCAGATTTCAGATCAATCATAGAAGGGATGAAAGAATTTTAGGATCATTCATATATGATAAAGGCAGAGCTGCTATGATCTATATCGCCAATTCCACTCGTATTATCTATATTAAAACGATATCCAGATATAATATGATAAAAATGATTTTCTATAGAATTCCAAATATGAAGTAAACTTTCATATATAAAGATATAATAATATCCCTCTCAAATTGATCTCAGATTCTTCTTGATCTCCGGATCTTATTCTAAATTTATATCAAATTAGACGTCCTGCTCCCTCATCCTATTGATATTGACGGAAATAAACGGTCCTTCCTTGATCTTCCTTCTATATAGAATCCGTCCAATATATTCTCCATGGCGGATCTATATAGCTTTCCGAGATTCGAATATATCTTTATATATAAAGAATGATCATCATCAATCTTAATATATAGATCCAAATCATATATAGATTTCCCGAGCGGTCAATATCTTCCAATCATAATCATCTAGATTAAATTAATCCAAAGAATCAAAATCAAGAGCTCCGTCTTCAGATATGATATTTCGTCCATTCTAATATAATCCAAAGAAGAATTCTCCAAAGAGATTTCGACGATTTTGAGAAAAGACGAAATCCTTCCAATAATTTCTATTCTTTTCGTCAGGGCTCCGCCAGGGCTCCTTACTTTACGAGAATTTAGGGGTAAATCCGCCTCACGTGCACCAACGATTTCACGAATGACAAGATGCCTCAGATTCGGTAGTCATAGATCCCAATCATCTATTATATATAGGAGCAGAGATTCTAATAATACGATAAATTTAATTGATATCTTATAAATCGTATTGCATGCTTCTCAGCAAGATCATGCCGCCATAATTCATTCGGATAATCTCTGGACGATCTATATATTAAAGGATAGATTATAATCCCAAAATTCTAATCAATTAGTTTATTCTATCCGAGACATGCTGAAATAAGACGTGGGGAGGATATATAAATGCATTAGATCAACTATCACGCAGGTCACGAAGATAATGAACCAGCATACAACTTGGCAGATAAAGATTGATAGAATGCTTGCAGGAGTGGCGCCACGATCCCATTGCTCATAGACCAAGCCGCTCGCCTAGAACTTTTCAATATCATTCCTATTTATAGGAAAAGACAACAGAGAAATTCGTTCCCAACGGGATAAATAGGCGAAGATCATAGATATCAGAAGATGCGTTCTAGCTATAAACGGTCATTTGAATAATAGAAGCGGATCAGGAGGGAGATACGAAAAATAAAAAGAGATTCGTGAAGGCGAAGAGATCGATTAGAAAAGATAAGATTCGTTGGATATACGATCAGGTCTCTCAGGATCTAACGGACTCATATTCAAGGATCTGGAAAATCGTATAGAATCAAAAATGAGGTTTCATGACCGTCGACGAAAATCTTATCTTCTGATTTCAAAGCCTTTAAAGATCACTTCTAATCCTCCAATCCAAGTAATGATATATCAGACCAGGAATAGAATAGAAAAATATAATATTCGGGAAAAGATCCGACCTGAATCCACGAATATAGGAATTAGGTACGTTCCCTCAGGAAGAATTCTAAATAATGCTCGCCTTGCTAAAAAAAGATAGGATCTCCCAGATTCAGATATCTTATCCAACGAGCTGCTGAAATTCCTCGCTCATATCGACGATCGAATTTTTATTAGAAATATATAATGAAATCAGAATTATCAGAGATTTATTTCAAGAATGATTGGAAATCAGAATAGAAGATATCTTCAAAGATAAAGGATCAGATACGGACCTCGCAATTACAGATCTATCGTCCTTCTCAATATTACCTATAAAATTATCGTCGATATGATTCAGATCAGACTCACTAAATTCATAGATCTCATAGTCAGGTCCGCCCAATTTAGATTTAGGGCAGGAAAGAGCATTCAAAATCTCCTCTTCATATCAAGACGAGCAATAGAGGTCAATAATATATAGAAAGGTCAGTGCGACTATTATTCTTGGATTGGAAGCAGGCTTTCGATTCGTTTCATCGCATCGCCATGATTATTCTATTAATCAGAATAGGAGTCCCAAGACGGAGCTATAACTAATTTCCAGATTTTACCAGCAAACCATATTTGAAGTCCAAGATTCCAAAGGCATTAATCAGGGATACCCTCTTAATCTATTTCTTTTTTTGATAGATCTTTCTATAATTTTCGCGGACGTAGATAACGAATTCTTATAAGATAGAATTCTCTGCAATTTCTGCTTTCCAAATCTTCCAGATTACGATTTGGAATACGTCGATGATATCTTCTTCATATCGTTGATAATATCATAAATGCAATCTATGCTGAATATCCTTGAAATCGAGGCGGATTTTATGGCATGGTCCTGAATTCCATTATTATTGAAATTCTAGAGGACTTCAGATATCAGATCTCCAAGCTTTATTTCATTAATAGATATTAGGTCCCCGCTAATAGATAAATTGAATATCTTGGATCTATTATAATTTCGGAAAATCTTTTGAATGAGCGTTTCATCATAGAAAAGCACTAGCAGAGGAAGTAGATCAGAATTTCAGGATAATCTGGAATTCTTCTATAGGCAAGAAAATCAAATTAAGAATATTCCAATCAATCTTTATTTCAATATTCATGTATAGATTGGATTTTCAAACTGATAATGCCGCCCCTAATCCATATAGACGCTTTCTATTTTAGATTTCTGCGCAGGATCATCAATATCCCAGCTTCATATATTTCAAAGATTGCAAATCTCATGGTTTGGACCGCAGCTCACTACCCCAAAAAATCTTCAGAGCATATTCTCAAAACGGAGAAAGCGCTAATCCTTCGTATATTCCAAATCCCAAGAGAAAATCCCATTCATAATATTTTATTCGCACCAAGATTTAGGGACGGCATCAATCTTCAGGGAAGACGTAGAGGCAGACCAATACCACCATGGTTGCAGATGATAATATCGTATAGGCGCTCCCAGGCCATCAGGAACCATATCGCCTCCCAAGTTTTTTGCTAATATTGCAAGATATCACCCGGATAGGGAGTCTTTTGTAGAGCTGGCCCCAATGCACGCAGAGAACGCGCGAGGCCGTAACAAAAAGGAAGATGATCGTAAACGCAAAAAAATCGATTTATCTCGCGCGAAAGCGCAATTTTTGATGCTTCATTAAATATGAAAGCTCAAAATTTTGAGGATATCACGTCCAGGAGCGTGATTTTCAAAAAGTCAGAGGCGCGTTCATTTCGGATATGATTTCCTCTAGCAAGATTAATTTAAAGGCGAAATCTCCCATTTTTGATCGAATATTTGATCATATCTCGCGTGAGAATACGATTTTGAAATAAATGAGAGACGTCCCAAATTTTTGCGCGACGGAAGAATATCTATGCATGACGGGAGTTATCGCATCTAATTAAATAGATCCTCCTGATGAATATGGAGAAAAATAGAAAATCCTTACGGAGATTCTTAGGATCTGAAGCCCAACAGGGTCCGAAAATTACGGTTTTTGATCAAGATTTATTATTCTTGGGCTATCCAAAATGACCAAGAATGATAGAAATAGGAGAAAATCCTTAGGGAGGCCTTTAGGCTCTGGAATCAAAAATTGAGGATTTGGTAATCCCAAAATATTGACTTTTTATTGAAATTTGTCATTCTCGGTCCGCCCCAAATATAGGGGAAGATCTTTGGGAGATCCTTAGGCTCTGATGCGCAAATTTGGAGATTTGGGGGTTGGAAATGGCGATTTTTTATTGAAATTAATAATTCTTATTTCGTCTAAAATAGATGAAAATGATGAAGATAGGCGAAAATCCCTAGGGAGGCCCTTAGATTTTGGAGCTCAAATTGGAAGATTTGGAATCCCCAAATGATGATTTTTGACCATTTGATTTTTCTGGGACGTCCAAAATGGCCAAATATCAAGAAAATATAGGAGAAAACCTTAAGGGAGAGCTTCAGATTTTGGAATCAAAATTTGAGGGTTCGACTTTCCAGGCAAAAATCCCTAGGGAGGCCCTTAGGATCTGGGATCCAAAATTGGGGATTCGGGGATTCCAAAAATTATGCTTGATGATCAATATTTATTATCAGATCGTCCAAAATGGCCAGAAATTATAAAAATATAGGAAAATGCTAAGGGAAATCTTTAAATTCTAGAATCCAAATTAGAAGATTTAGAAATCCGAAATTTAAAATTTTCGAACGACCAAAATCGGAAGATTCGAGGGATCTTCAGATGACGATTTTTGATAAAGATCGATTAATCTCGGTTCTCCAAGAATATCTATAATCGTTCAAAAATCTTTAGATTCCTTTTTGCCAACTAATTAGAAAATGAATCTTATTCAAATTCCATTTTCTTTATTTCATATCATGTATGATTTCTATTTAAGATTAATTTGAAAATTTGGGATTCAAGATTCAAGATTAATTAAATCTTTAATTTAGAATTTAAGAATCAAGATTCAGATTTTATAATTTCATAGATTCGAGATGCTAATTCAAAGAAGATTTAGATTTATCAAGATTTAAGATTCAATAATTTGATTTTATTTCATTTAGCATCAAAGATTTTCATATATAAAATTGAAGATTATTTTTTTAATGATTTCTATTCGATTTCGTTGATAATCAAAGATTTAGAATTTGATATATATCAAATTTTCATTTTTTAGATAATTTCGATAATTTTCAATTTTCATTTATCCTTAATTTTGGAATATATGAATTCCATTTTTGAAATCAAGAGAATCATATTTCCGAACTGAATTTCCCTATTAATTTCTCAATCATTTTCCTGATTCTAAATATTAAATCAAGATGCTGAAAAATATTCAATGCCTAAATCAAATGAATTCCAAATATATTTCTATGATCATTATCCATCAATTCTATGATTATTATATATAGAAGAAATAATGGATATTAGATCAGAATACGAATTCATATTATATAAGAAAATAATCATTTATTATTTTTCTTCCTTATTAGACTAAAATCTAGCGATCCTATATTTCAATTATTTTACAGATATCTCGAAAAATCTATAAAATAGATATCTTGAAAAAGATCCAAAAGAATCCGTACTTATATATATATAATAGATATTCAAATCTTATATAAGATAGAATATATTATTATAGCATTTATCTAGAAATATTATAGATCCTATGAGAGATCTAGAAGAAATTTTGAAAAATAAGATATATCTCGATATTACGGCGCGGCCACTTGCGGCCATTTCGACCGCGCTCGGCCTAGCCTTTCCGGCTCACCTCTAAAATGCCTCCTGCGGGCTCCCTAGGGTCTCTAAAATCTCGGAGATTTAGAGCCCTTCAGAAAAGCTAGAGGCTCTAAACTCTCAGAGATTTTTGGTGCGGGCGGCGACCGCCAAAAATCTCGCAGCTTTTTGGTCGCGCGGCCCTTCCTCCTGGAGCGGTTTTGCACGTGATTTATCTCTCTCTTAGGCTGCCTACGTGACTGCTCGACGGAATATACTGACCCAAGATAATCGCATTTATAATGCGCTCCCCCGATCCACCACGCAACAATTAGTCCAAAAGAGATAAATGAAACGGAAATTCCGGGCTTGAGACCTTGGGCCGCAGGAATAAAATTCTCCCGAGATTTCGAATCATTTCTATTTCTTTGAATATCTGCAATCCTTGTCCTCCGGAACGGTCTTCCGCATGATTCATCTCTCTTTGGCTGCATATGCGACTGATCGACGGAATATATAGATCCAGGACGGAGAATCCAAATCTTTGAATTTATAGGTTGTTCGCATCTATTCATGGGCATTTATGCGCTCCTCCGATCTGACATATATCAACTAATTCAAGAGAGATAATTGAAGCGGAAAGATCCGGCCGGAGACTTTGGACCGCATAACTAAAAATCTTCCGAGATTTCGAATCATTTTTTTCTATTTGACTATCTATGCAATAACTCGGCGGAATATATAGTTCCAAGATAGAGAGCTAAAATCTTTCAGAATCTATAGAAAAGCTATTTTCCTGAAATCTTCAATCTAAATCTCAGACCTTTAAGTGTCTCAATAAAAATTAAAAGATAGAGAAATCTTCAGGACTTCGACGAACTTGATGCCGCAGAAGGCACCGCACCGCTATTTATATAATTTGCAGCAACAAATCCTCTGGTGGACGCGTGCCAAGAGGGCGTTGGGGAGGAAAATGATTCCCAAACGTATTATAGGAGGCGAGGAGGAACCCGATTTGGGTCAGCGGAATTCATATAAATCATTGGGATTAGCGACGACCTGGCGCCTCCTGGTTAAGCACCTTCAAGATTGCGAGAATCTCAGAAGAAAGATCAACGATAAAGATATCCGCGACTAGCAAAGATATCTCCTGCTATAATAGATTCTTACAGAATTATTTCAGATGTTCTCCCTCAAGAATAAAAAAATCTGCATAGAATTTCATGAAATATCATAGGATCAGAACCTCTATCTCTATCAAATCGTGAAGCGTAACCATATCACGATTCGGATTTCAAATTAAAATTAGAATTTCATATATTCGTAGAAGAAGATACGTATCTCTACGCATAGATCGAAATTTAGAAATAAACCGTATCTTAATATCTAGGAAAAATCGTCAGATTCTGAGAAGTCTCTCCAAATCTTTTGGCTCCAATTTATAAACCTGCCCCGCCAAGAATACCTCGATATAGACACCTATTGCTTAGAAGAATATTTTGATAGATATGATAATACCCCCAAATATGTAGTTCCCTCCCAATTGCTACCAATCTTCAATTCTTCAATTTCATAATACTAATTCGCGCTCAAAATACGAGATATCAAATTACGAAGAAATAAAATTTAGAATTATACGAATTATCTTTATCAGATAGCTTGCCGTTACGCGTCATTCGAGCGATGATATTCCACTTCTCTAAGCAATCTTTATATTATAATATATGCTATTTATAAATCAGAAATTCAAATTCTCGGTTATGAGAAATATTATTTTAAAATAAAGGAAAATTATAATTTCGAGAATTTTCGAAATAATCATTCAAATTTCCTCATATTTTTATTAGAAAATATATATGAGAGGATCTATGAAATTGCTCTAAATAATATAAATCTATCAATGACGTGCCATCTTGAGAAATATTTCAATCTATTCTCTTGCATTCCCAAATTCTCAAATATCTTTTTATCTAAAATCATTATCGATATATGAATAATCCGAAAATCGATGATAATCTATACTATATATATAAATATTATACTTCTATCTATCATTGAAAATAGCTTATTAAATATATCCTAGACCCTATTAAAAATCCAATTATCATATAAGAAAAAAATAAATTCATATTAAATATATAATTGAAATTTTATCTATATCATTTTTCATCTTCATATCCTATATCATTATTTCCAAAAAATAATTTCAGAAATTCTTTCTTAATATATTTCTCTATCTTTTCAATATCAGAATTTATATAATAATTTTTTTCATTCAAAGAAAATATTCTTCATATCAAATTTAAATATTTATATATATATAAATTCTATAAAATAATTCATCCTTGAAAATATAAATCATCAAAATTGAATATTATCTCATCATATCATTAAAATTCATATAATATGAAAAATCAAATATCTTATCTATTCTAAAAATTTATCATTCCTTAAACAAATAATAGCGAATAAAATTCAAGAAATGAAGAAGATTCAATAAACCTAAAAAAACAATATATATTTTACGAATATTTGTAAAAAAAAATATATGAGGATCTTTAAATTTTTGCTTCACTTAATAGAATCATCATGAAAAATAAATAGAATCATCCTAAAATTCATTCTCAAATTTCATCTTTCTTTCCATTTCAAATAATTTAGACTAATCCAATCTCTATAATAATAGAAAATATTAGTTAGAGAAAACCCATAACGAGATATTCAATGATATTTTCTTATCCCGACGAGCCGCCGCGCAAACAACGGAAGAAAGAGAAATAATCTGAAATCTTGCCAGATTTTTAAACATGCATTCCCCGTATCCGACCCGCTCTTTCCATTTTATTTATCTTTCTTAGGTTATCTGCGCAGCGGCTCGCAAGAGCGTTAAAGATTTTAATTCTCCGTCCCGAGATAATCCATTCCTATGCAGATAATCGAAGAAAAAGAAATGCTTCAATCTCGAGAAATTTCAATTCGCGCAGCCTCTGCATCTTTCCGGGCTTTCCGCCTCACTTATCTCTTTTTAGCTACTTGGCTCAGAGAAAATACAAAATTCCGTAGACAGATACGCTCAGTCTATAAATTCTATAGGATTTTAATTCTCCATCTCGGGCCTCTGCTTTCCGCGCAACAACTGCGTAACTACTCGCGCCTTCCTTACCAAAAATAACGAATATTCTAGAGCATATAATTTTTCCGAAGCACTCTAAAATCTCCGAGATTTTAGAGCCTCCTAGGGAGCTCGCAGATAATCATTTTGAAAATTAGCCAGAATATCTATTCGCGTGCGAATGAAATAATCGCAAATGACCGCGACATTACTTCGAATTCCTCATTCCTCAATTTCGATTCTTCAAATATTCATGACCTCTATTCTATCTTCCAAATCTCGACATCGTGAAATCACCAATTCCCAATTTTTGAATTCCCTGATTTTTTTCAATCTGGCTTAAACCGATTAAACCAAGTAGAACACTTGGATTCGGCAGTCGACTCACGTCATACCAAGGAAAAAAATCGCCCGAAATCCTTGGGTCTGGCTTCTGCCTACAAGTCCTTATGTCCCAAGAGCCCGAAAAGTGGATATCAAAAATTAAGAACACTTAGTTTCCTCCTAAGATCATAGGCTTAATGACATTGCACCCAGCTTTCGCTGCCCGGGCTCCCTATCATTGAATAATTGAATTGCCCACGAACTAGTGAGGATCAGAAAGATGAACTCTGAATAACATCTACTGGTAGAAACCTAAACCTATAACCCCAGAATCAAAAACCCATTTATATATCCGAAGCCCTTTAAGGCCCTACAAGGGGGATGCAGCCCGGCTTCGGGGTAACTTCCAAGAATGAGATCCTAGCTTTTTACTGTGCCCCTACCCTAATAACGAAATTTACACATTACTTTAACCTGTTTTTGTCCTTTAAGCTGACTGAATGTTGACCTAATAATGCCTAATAGGTTTAGGAAAAACCAGGACCACCGAACCTATGTGTAAAAGAGGCAAATTGTTCGCTTCCAGAATCTACCCGATTTCTTTCAAAATTTGCGAATAACCGATGATATAATATTAATGAATTAACTCTGCTTGTTTTTTTAAAAAAATATATTTCTTCTGATTTTCTGAAGTTCTTGGTCACTGGGACCATGTCCTCTGGGAGCTTGGCACAACGGCGAAGTGACTTTCTCTTCCTCTAGCGAAGTAAACGAACAACTTCCGTGACATGTCGCGCTCTTTTTTTGATGCGTCAAAGCAATTCTCCCTTCCGGGAGCAGCTGGTTTTCGCAAGTCCTAGGGCGAAACTTGCTTGAAATTCAACAACCCCTTCGTGGGTGTGCTTTCCTTGGCTTGGGCTGTAAACACTGTGAATTACAGCATGTGGGACGATTTTCAATGCTTTTTGAAGGCAGATGAAGCTGTTGAGGATGTAGCAAGTTACAGCATTTGGCGATGGGAACAGGCTTCTAAGGTGTACAAGCATTACTTCGATCTGCATTCGGGGCTGTTGCAACAAAGTGTCGGTAAGGATTGAAGCTCTATGAAAACCGCATAGCTATGCAGGAGACAGGGTTGTAAATTGCAAGCTTGACATGAAATGACTATTAAGACATTCAGCAATGTGCACACACACAATTCTTTTGTCTCCACCTGATGGACGTTTCTGCCCTCACAGTCTGTGTGCTGTAACCTTGGGTCTTGCCAGGATTTGCGTGGGTACATGTGCATGACTGTCCACAAGTCTGACCTTCACAGTTAAGCCGTCCCGTATAGACCGATCGTTTCGGTATACCCGCAGAAATGTGGGCAACCTATAATGCATCCAATCGCACACCTGCGCTGACCCTTATGCTGACAGCCGGTTTTTGCGAGTGTCTTGGGAGCTGAAAACGATGGGTGGGCCAAGACGATGGGTCTGTCCTGCGAAGGTCAGACCTGTGGACAGGATGCATATCGGACGCTGTCAGCATGAAGGGCAGCGCAGGCATGCCATTATATGCATTATAGGTTGCCTGCTTTTCGGCGGATGTACCGAAGCGATCGGTCTGCACTGGACGTCAGACTTGTGGACAGTGAAGCATATCGGACGCTGTCAGCGCAAGGGGCAGCGCAGGTATGCAATTATATGGGCTATAGGTTGCCTGCATTTCGGCGGGTGTACCGAAGCGATAGGTCAGACTTGTGGACAATGATGCATATCGGACGCTGTCAGCGTGAAGGGCAGCGCAGGTATGTGATTAGATGCATGTTAGGTTGCCCGCGTTTCGGCAGGTGTACCGAAGCGATCGGTCTGTACGGGACGGCCTACCTGTGAAGGTCAGACCTGCGGACAGTGATGCATATCGGACGCTGTCGGCGCAAGGGGCAGCGCAGGTACGCGATTATATGCAGTAGGTAGCTGCATGTAGGTGAGTGTACCGAAGCGATCAGTGTGTACGAGACGGCCTACCTGTGAAAGTCAGAACAACTCCCATTAAGGTGGAGATGTTATCCATATGCCATATGCCACGTCGTCGTCTAAAAGAGGCTGCAAGCACGAGAAGAGAAACTTCTCCCGGACAGGGTCAAGATTTGGTCAATGCTTGGCAACAGAAATGCTTGGCGTTGTGGCCTCAGCACTGGGACGCCACACTAGGGTCACACAGCGGTTCGCAGTTTTAGGAAAAAGGAACCCCCCACCCCCATGACATGAAAACAGTTCGGAGCTTCGATGAGCTCAATAAGTTATGGACGCAAATTGTGGGGAGTTCCTGGAGGATTCCAACAACCTCGGCGCCCGACAAGGGGAACCCGTGGCAGCACATGGCGCCGGCGTGCGATGACCGCACGCCGACATTCCAAAAAAAGTCCTGAAGCATGTCCCCTGTCCAATTAAATCTGGGCTGTTCGCATGAAGGATTGCACTCATGATAGGAGGCCAAGCCAGCTTTGGCCTCAACCAAAACTGAGGCCGTTTGACTGCCACTCCATCCCTCCCTCCAGGCGCTGGCTCCGGCTCACTCTCCGGGCTACATTTGCTGCCCTGAGCAGTGCTATCCTTCGCTTCCATAGCAGGTGCGGGGACGCTTTTCTGTTGCTACATGCCTGTCCAGGCAAAGCCCCTCGCCTAGGCGGCCCACACTCTTGCGAGTAAAACCTATGAACTCGCCAAAGCTTTTCATGTGTCAAGGACCACGGGGCCATTGTCTTGGAATCGACCAACATGTGTACCGAGCATGTGGTTAAAGGAAGCAAGCAGAACGTGTACCAGCACAAAGTTGTAATAGAGTATGTCGTCGCCTGAATGCAACAAGCGAGGCTCCGGAGCTTCACATCTGAAATGGCCGAATCAAGAACTCAGCTTGAACTATCAGCTTCAACACAGCACAAAAAAACAACAGGAGAAGAAGGCCACAAAAGCTAGAGGCAGCAATGGAACACGGAGAAGAAGCCATGCCGTTCCAGGGCTGAGGTGTCGAGCAAAAGCTTGCGACTGAAATGCAATTGCAAGCCTTGCTTCAGGGCCTGGGGAAGGGGGGCCATAAGGGGGAGGGCCCCCACTTCCCTTGAATCGATTCGTTGAAGGCTTTTTTGGGGTAGAGGAGGCTTGTTATTCATTGAAGCAATATTTAAATGGATGGAGGCCACCCCCGCCGACCTTCAAAATTGATTCAACAATTTCACGATTGACCCAGCGCCACGTTTTCACAGACCTAGAGAATCTGTAAACGAGAATTACCACAGTCTCCAAGGGAGCTAGCATTCGTGACTGTGTTTAGCTTGGCCATTGACTCCAAGTCAGAAGACCGCAAGCTTCAAGCTACATGAGCCCCAGCACAACCAATCGCAAGAGGAGCTCCTGCCATGCTTGTAGCGACGTTGAACAGATTCAAGCTCTTTGAGCATGTCCGACCCTTTCCCTCATGTTACCTATCCTTCCAGAATCTTTGCGATGTGTTCAACCCAGATCGCCTATCCCAAAAAACTGGGCTCTCTTTCATATGGCTGCTGATTCCAAGCCAGGCAGGTCCCATCATCACCCGGATGCCGAACAGAAGCAAAAGAGTCGCGGTCCTCGAGGAACATAATCTCTGAATTTGAACAATGCCTTGGTACATCTTGTGATAATCATGGTTTTGCATGACCTGGTATGCTGAAACCTTTCTGAGGCAGGGGCACCAAATTCACCTGGGCTTAGCACTGAATCTTAGATTTTGACTGTCCATTCTGTACTACAGCAGCACAGGGTGGCTTGGTTCCCTGCTGAAGGCCTTCCGCTTATGTCAGCGGTATGGGTAAGGCACCTGGTCACACATTGACTTGGTTCCAGGTGCAATGGACTTGAAGCTGGCTCGTTTGCACGAGCAGTTTGAATGACAAATCCGCGAGACTACCTGTGCCTGTGCGACTGGTTGGTACAGAGGTGTCTGGAGAGGCATGTAAGACGGCTGAGACCTCAGGCAATGCTTCTGTTCGCAAAAAGCATTGTGAAACACTTCTTTGGGGCTGAGAACCCGCTGACTTGGTACTGGCCATGCCTCAGGCTTCGAATCGCCTCGACAGTGCTGGATCTGGTGTCAACGTCCTTCAAATAACTACTTGAAGCGTTGTGCTTACAGAGAATCGAGAGCCTCTGCTCCAGAACTTTCGATTTGGGAAGCCATGTGTTGCGACAAGGCCTCGGATGCTCGTGTATCAGCAGCTGGTCCTGCCCACATGTCCTTGCGGACTGCTGCACTTTCTTGCGTGACCTGGCCATCACCGGATACCTTCAGAACCAAAGCCTAACACGAAATATGTTTGAGATTCCTTCAACGCCACAAACTCCACAACCGATTCAGGGGGCTGCCGTCGTGTGCTACGTACATTGTAATAACTTCTCAATTCAATATGTCTTTGTGGAGGATCCCCTGACACATCCCCGAACAACATTTGACCTGCTCAGGTACCCGCAAGTAAGGATGCATCAGCAGGTGCGACCATGCCAGCAACAACTTGTGTTGGCGCGATCTGCGCTCCAGGCCTTAACAAATGCAACAAGTCTGTGAACAGCACAGGTCTATGATGGCAAAGAACAACTTACTCTGGTGCAAACAAGGCAGGCACATTGCAATGCTGCCCTGATACCCTTGCAGACTTGTGCCGGCAGTGGGGCTGCCAGATTGCACGCTTTGCACTTGCGGCCTTGGCAAAGCAGTTGGACATTAATTTCCAAAAAAACATTTGCGACATCAGAGACAACATAGGCTGCGGCTTTGTTCTGCTGTTGGTCTGCAGAGGTAATGAATACTGCTGAATAGGCACCAGCGGCGCGACTGATGCCACTTGAGGCCTCGAGCACAAGATTCAAAAGCTGAGTCACCTGATTCTTTGGCCTCTTAGACTACTTGCGCTCAGCTCACAAAGAACGCTGCCGCTGCCATATGCTGCCATATAACCGATATGCGTGGGATGTAGTTTGTCTCAACACTGGAGACAAGGACGATCATGACACCAAAGGTAGCTTTATTTTTGGACGTGAGATAAGAACTTTATTTATTTTTTTTTATTCATTTTTTTTTTTTTTGAAATTTTGGACGTGTACAGGAACGTTTGCCCTCAGGACGTCTGATGGGCAACCAGAGCATCAGCAACCAAGCAAGCTACTCCGAGCTCAACAACAATGAAATCCCCAGATTTAAATGTCTTGCTTTGGGTGAAAGACTACTTGAAAGGCAGAGCGACGGTGCTGAAAATCCCATAATGTTCATACCCAAACAAAACAACAGCAAGGCTTTTGATTTCAATTGTCTTCTTAATGGGTTTTAAACAGATTTCGATTGATTTTCAAATGATTCTGAGTAGCTTTCAACTGTTGCAACTTAGATTCTCCAGCTCACTTAATTTTTTTTAGGCTGAGGGAAACTCATCTGTACTCATCTGTTTGGCTGCTCTGAGAACGAGACTGGCCAGGCTGATTCTGACACTTGATTTGCTTACTCAACTATATCAGCCTCTTGCGGCCCTTGCGTGCGATGGCCTCTCCTCATATCCATAGGAACTCCCTGTAGAATCACAAAATAAGCTCCGGAGTTATTCTGTGGAGGTCCACTTGTTTCATTGCTCATGCGGTGGCTTTGTTGTTGAAGAGCTCGGATTAAGCCTTGCCAACGAAGCACCGATTAAGAAATTGAGTCTCTCGGCCAGCTGCAACATGTAAATTGCATGCGAAGCCTACGCGTCGAGGGGACTTTGAGCCTTGTCCCGACAGCTATTGATTTTGCCTTGGTCTTTGTCGTTGATTTCGGACCACCGAATTTCTAGCCTGAACTCTTGGATTTTGAGACGATGCTGTCTGAGAGATCTCAGAAACCGAGCAGCTTGCCCACATGGAGCCTTTCGAATTTGCTCGAGAGAGCTCGAGCTCAATTTCTTAATCTGGGCTTGGACGATTTACTCGCTTTCTTCTTGCTGAAAAGTCTTTGCCTGTCACACTATATGAATGCTTCCGGTAGGTGATGGTTGCAACGTTCGAGGATCATTTTGTGGTGCAAAAAATTGGCCAAGTCGAGAGCGGCCGCTGTGTGACTTTTTGGTATTGCAGCACATGCACTATCAAAATCCAGGCGTCTCTGTTCAAGCCTAGGGTGTAGTTTTCTTCGGATCCACCTGCTGGCTACAGACGACCTGTTAGAAGCCCACGAGACATTTCTGTTATTTGATCCAGTGAGTGTCAGAGACAAGAGGTGACAGTTTCCCGCATTCTTTCCTGTTCGCTTGCAATAGCTGCCTTTAAGTAGGCCTATTACGGGAACGGGCGACAGTGAATGCGGATCTTGCATTTCTGGGTAACATTTATCGGGCCGTTTCTGTGGTGCCGCACACTACAAGTACAAGATTTAGTAAAGAAAGGAGGAAACTGCAGCACATCGAAGGCAGCGGAGGAGCCGCACTCGAGCCAGAACCGACTTTGTTTCGAGTTTATACATTAGGCGGGACAATGAGTTCAGAAAGAATACATAGTGCCATGCACGTATTAGGTTCACATCACTCCAACAGCGGCCTTCCTCGCATAGCGTTGGACAGACTGACCTTGCAGGAGGGACATTACAACATGTCAGGAGGCAAGGGGCAGGACGGCAATCAGAGCTGGAAGCTTGCCTATTGCAAGCAACATCAAAAAAAGGGGGCTCTGTTCTGGTAGAATTGTGGCTGGGCAAAGCAGGATGTTGCCAAATACTCCGAGAATTGGTATGGTCAAGGAGGAGTAACTTCTTGGCAGAAGGGTTGGGAACAGCTCAAATCACCAAGAGCACAAAGACCTTGGTCTCCCAGGCAAAGGCAGCCAGAATCGCAGCTTTGGGGACATGCGCATGAACAGGGACAGGGCCAACTAGAGAAGGGCAAAGGCAAAGGAAAAAGCAAGGGGAATTCACAGCCGCCCCTACAAG
Source organism: Symbiodinium pilosum (assembly GCA_905231905.1). NCBI lineage: Eukaryota > Dinophyceae > Suessiales > Symbiodiniaceae > Symbiodinium > Symbiodinium pilosum. Next base: position 18,270 of record CAJNIZ010044554.1, on the reverse strand, counting down.
TGTCGAGAAGCCAACAAATCAACGCCAAAGGCGAACGTTGCATCATCATCATCATCAGCAGCTACAAGCATCTGGGCTCTCAGCGAGGGGCCCTGAGGAGTTTTATTACTGCTTCACTTGCCTCTAGCTATTCAGTTGTGCTCCAAGGTCCCATACGCTCATTGAGTGTTTTGTTTGGATTGAATAACACAGTATCCTTCGGCGCCATAGCGGCAGTGCATTGCAACCATTCTTCCGGTTGAACGTCTTCGCTTTCGCATCCTAGAGGAGATTTCCGAGTACCTCTTTGAAATAGAAGCCTTCGGAGACGAACTCAGCAATTATCAACACTGTGGCACTTGACTTTAGGCGGGGCCTCACAGGCACCGAGCTGCTGATTTTTGCTAAAGAGGTGCTGCCAACATCGCACGCAAGGCAGGTTGAAGCGCATATCGCATTGGAATACCCGCTGCTTTATTCTTCAATTCTGACTTCGATATCGTATGTCCCGGAGCCATGATCAGGAAGAACAACATCAGGCATGGGTCGAGTATGTGCGTGAAGTTTATCGCCGTGCTTGCTCTGAGCTGGCTTTTCTGGACATGGGAGAACTGGCAGTACCGAACAAAGTTCGATCTTCTCGAATGGCCTGGCTCAGAAAACGGCTGGAAGACATGGAGCCCGAGCAGGTTGCACACGCAGTGCGCCCCTACCTCCAGAACAAGAAAATCCATCTGGACAGAGTCACTGATGCCTGGAAGCAATATGTGTCAGAACCTTTTGGACCGAACGACACATATCACGATACGTATTGGAACGCGCTCGACTGCGAGAAGGAAAAGCAGGTCGTTGCAGCAAGCCATGAACTGCTTCGGCAACAACTGCTTGAACAATTTGATCGAGAGACGGCAGAACTTCTGTGTGACAGCAGTTTCCATGCGTTATCTGGATTTGCGTGCCAATCAGGACTTCTGTTCAGACTCATGCAGCCGCTGCAAAGAGCAAAGATACTGGAATATGCCAAGCTTGGCAAAGCTATTCTGCAATCAGGTGAAGAAGCAGCACTGCCAGTCAAGAAGCGAAAACTTTAAGCTCCCCCAGGGCCAACTATGGTTGGTAAAGACTATTCAGAGCCTCCCCGGTCCTGATTCCGGGGACAGGAGTTCCAGCCGCCTTTTGGATTGCAAGCGAGCCTTAACGGCGAAGAACAACAAAACTCCTGTAGATGTGAGGGTTGGAGGTCCTGATGGTCAACAGCCTCCTGGAGCACACCAAGCTAATCCTTTGCAGCTCGACAAGAAAGCAAGCCATTTTGACCATTCTACTCAATTCGTGACTCCCCAAGGGATTCTTTTGCATGTCAGCTACAAGTCCCAACTAGTAACCTATACAGATGGAGTAGGCATTGCACCCTGCAAACCAAGCAGCCCCTATCAGGTATCACAATGTCGTTTCTCTCCTGCGGCTCTCACAGGCATTCTGATTCTACTTTTGTGCCTACTAAGCGTACCCAAAACAATGCCCAGCACAAATAGCAACTGGAAGGTCACTAGGCTCTTCAAGGGAGCCTACCGCAGAAGGCGCCTTACAAGTCCTCAGCCCCTTTGTCCCCAAATTTCCCCGACACCCGCAGCCAGGAAGTCATCGGTCGGCAGACCTTCAGCCAGCAAAACGCTGCTGATACTGCTAGTCTTGGGGACGCTTCAAGTTGCAGGCGCAATGCCCAGGTCGCAGTTTGATTCCATAGGCATTCGCACACAGCATGCCCAAGGTTTCAGCAGGCTTGATTCCAAGAAGACCTCCTTCCAAAATGCCCAGCGTCGTGCTCTTAATACGGGATCCGCAATATATAGGGGCAGACACATGACTGCCAAGCAATTAGGCGTTGTCTGGACCTCGCCGACAAAAGCAAGAGCTGTAAAGGACAGGCCCCAACAAATCCACCACCCAAAAATTAGATTTGTAACGTGGAACGCAGGAGGCCTCAACCATGCTCGACAGTCGGAGCTCAGGACATGGCTTGAGGAAGAATCTCACACCAATCCAGTTCATGTGCTCTGCATCCAGGAGACACACTGGCCCAAATCGCGTGAGTACAGAGACGGCATATGGACATGCATACACTCCGGTTCGGGTTCCAGAGAAGGGGGTTGTACTAGTCATGCTGCACACTAAATTCTTTCAGGGTATAAGTGTCAAGCATGCAGAGGTAGAATCAGGTCGATTATTGCAAGTTCGGTTAGAGAGCAATCCATCAATAGACATTCTAGGGGAAAACAAACACGCTTGGAACCTGGCAAAAGGGGAGTTTCAACATCAAGCTCAGTCTCCTGAGCAATTGCTTTTGCAGAAGCGGCAAGGAATCTGGCGTAAGCTTCAGGGTTGGGTATCCAGCATCCCCAAAAGAAACCAAATGGTACTTCTAGGGGATTTTAACTCTTCTCTCCAGCCTCAGCTCCCCAACATTGGTTTAGGTGTAGGTCCTGCCCACCTACATAAGAAAGACAGCCAGTCTTTGCAATCGCTCGTTTGCCACGCCGGACTCAATGTCGTCAAGTCCTGGAGCAGGCCAGGCCACGTTCTGGACCCATAGGGGAGAGGGATCACAAATAGACTTTATCATAGTGAGAAATCCCTGTAATCTCTCAGAGATACAAGCAGAGCCCTTACATAAATCCCCACTGGTTCACCCCACAGGTTTTAGGCATGTACCTGCGCGTTGTTACCTCCGATGGCCAGAACCCCCTAAGCAGAAGAAGTCTGCTGCAGCCTTGACGGCAGTTAGGGTCAACCAAGTTTGCAACAGTTCGCCGCATGTAGTTGAGGCCTTTCGTGAACGCCTCCAACAAATGCAGCGCACGGCAGAGCAGTTGGATTCCCAACTTTGCGAAGCATGGTCTCAATGCCAGCCAGCAACAGTCACCTTGCCCATAATCAAGGAGGAGCCAAATAAGGTTTGCCTCAAGTCATACTGGGCTGCTAAGAACAATCTTCGCAGGGCCAACGCAGAAGAGGTGACCAGCTATTTATTGACTGACTGTACACAGCCAGTTCAGACCTCCAGCCTGAGTCGCACATCCATTGAGTACATGCACCGCCTAATCTCTGCATGGCATGCTTCAGCGTGCTTTCAGAAGCTTCATCGGGCGCTCCGAGATCGAAGTAGAGCTGCCAACACAGATAAAATCAACAAGCAGATAGAGGAGGCCGCCGCTGCAGACAGACGAGGCCTTACCCATTTATGCAAGTGTATGAACACTCTTCGCTCCAAGCAGCCCAAGCGTTCCATTCATATAAAAAGCTCCGAGGGCAAGCTTCAGAGCAATTCAGAAGAGTTAGCCACCATAAAGACGTACTTCAGCCAAGTCTTCTCCAGCAGTGATCCGCCCATATTGCCACAATGGCATTTGCAAGACCCTCTGGACATCACCAGAGAAGAGCTTCAGAATGCACTGAACAGCCTGTCTTCCAAGAAAGCACTGCCACCTGGGCAGGCTCCGGCCAGACTTTGGAAGGAAGGGCAAGAGGTCATAGCGCAAGCTCTACACACAAACTTTCAGACAAGGTTCGGCTCAGGAGAAATCCACATGCCCTCTGATTGGCAGAGTTCTCATGTTGCGTTGCTACCCAAACCGGGTAAGCCACCCACATCTCCCTCAAATCTAAGGCCGACCAGTCTCTTGCCGGCTATCCCCAAATTGCTGTTTCGCATTGCTGCCCATAGATTGCGTCCTTATTTGCTCAGCGCCATTGACCACATCCCGCAGTTTGCGTATCTTAACAACAGACAAACCTCAGATTCCTTAGCCAGGGTTCTAACCCACTGCCAGCAAATTAGGAATACGATTGACTGCAATGCGCTCTCCTGCAGCATTGTACCTGAACCCAGCATTGCCATCGAAGCAAATCACCGGTCGGCTCCTGCCAAACAATGGCAACTGATTGCATGTCCCAACACGACTTCCATACCTCACATCCAAACTGACCTGACACTCCTGCTGACCCAAAGCATTCGAAATACTCGGTCTCGGATATATGATCATGGCTTGACCGGCACCTGCAAGCCCGCAACAACAACGCAATTCTCAACAAGAACACGCTCAAGGGCACTCCTATGCGCTTTGGTTCTAAGGGTGGTCGGATTGTACTTAACAATTTGAAGCTTCGCCACCTCATCTTTGACCTCAGATCAATCGCATCCGCTTGATGTTGAATTGCCGACCTCTTCATGTTTATCAGATTTGCCCCTGGCAACAACAACAATACTGGAATCAACATTAAGCAAAAAGGTCCCATCAAGCTTGTCATCACAAGGCCATTGCCATAGCGCCTGCGTTGTACCAAGTGCAAGCCACAGCCACTGCAGAAGTTTGTCGCGCGCAAAACCATCTACTTTGTCACCATTCGGAGGAAAGACAACCCCCTTGCAAGCAAGCTTAGCCAAGCCGTCGACAAGCTCGTTCAACGCAATCCCCGAATGTGATTTCTCATGTACAAACTGCACATCGACGCCTACGCACCTGTTGATCTCAAGCATCGGCGTGGCCTCCTTAACAATGTCAAGCTCGCTGCACGCACTGCCACTTATCGCGTCGGCTGCAGTTTGGCAGTCATAGCGCGTGATGCCATCAACTTGGCAAGCGCATGCAACAACCAGAACATGCAGAATAGCCACAACTTCCGGCACAAACGCATCAGAACGCTGGCCGTCACTACTGAAACCAAATTGGTTGCAGATATTGGATAACATACCAATCCATACCCAAATCCCGTCAACTTGCTCCAAAGCACACGCAACTGCCCAAGCCCCTTGTGATCGATCAGGGTCACGGGCGCCGTCTGTGAAAATGCAACTTCCGTTTGGCTCCAGTCAGGCCACATGGTTGAGAGGCACGTGGTAAATGCAACCGCAACATCATGCCTGAAAGCATAGAAATCTGGAAGGTCCCAGTGCAACTCCATCCTGCCACGCCCCACAACCAAGTCATCAAGCATGCTCGGTATCACAAGGGTACCAATTCGCGCAGGGCAAGGGATAAAACATTCGTCCCGTCGTGTCCGGTCTAAGCGGCTCTTTATGCCTAGCACTAACCTCTCCACTCGAACAATCACATCCCTGAATGCCTTGGCCGCGCTCTTCTGAAAGTTCTTCAAACATTCCAGAAGTCAAATTACCACAATGTGCGTGATATGTTTGGATGTTGGCAGGCTTGTTGCGCACAACATCCGCAAAATTCGTGGGCAGGGATTCACCCTTGTCCCAAAAACCAGCTGCAACCTTTGCGCAGCTTTCAGGCATTCTGACGCACTCAATCTTGCCCGGGTGCTCCCCTACTGTACAAACACGACGGTATGGTTTCCAGCATGTTCGTTTTCGGCTCCAAATTGCTAGCTGCAAGAGCTGCCGAGGGACTGTCATCTATGGTATAAGTCCAACTCTGAACGACTTGCAGAGATCCGACCCCGTCCCTTGCAACCTTCTGCATAGTGTTCTGGGCTTGACGGCACGAAATGCCGTCGAGAGCACAAGGTCTCATGTCCCTCTCCGATGTTCCCCCGTGCTCGGGAACGCTACCCGACGAAACTGCATTAAAACTGATTCTGAGATTCTTGCCGCGCTTGGTGAGAAAACAGGATTTGGAATGCGCGCGCGTCCTAACCAAACTTGAGGAAATGTTTGGTTGATGCCGCATTTTCACGCAGCCGTATTTTATTTCTTTATCTATCTGGCCATCAGTGTCATTGCGTAATGCCATGAGATGAGCAAAATGCTACATCGCTTCGCTGCCTGCAAAGATGCTCAGGCTGGGATCATCGAACGGTTTGACATGTCCGAGCAGTTCTTCCAGCAGAAGATTGTAGTGCCATACAATACCAAACCATACAGCTTGCATTGTGTTCTCATTGTCACATTCATCCTGCACACTGTGTGCGCAGGGGATCACAGGCCAGTCATGTCCCCAAAGGCTCAATGACCGGCCCGGCCACGCCAGGGGGCAACGCAGGTCCATATTCCATATTCTGGACTCGACAATACCTCCACCGCGGTGGCTTTCGGCGCGGCGTTCTTTCCCTGTTGTTCTCTGATACGTCCCTGGCTTTTCGAATTGCCACTTGCAGCTCGCTTTGCGCACTTAGGACTTTCTAGTAAAACCCGCAACGCCAGTAGTCGATGTTGGGGCTGGCTGAAACAGTGGCGGTCACTAGGCCTGCAGCGTTACAAATACCACTTTAACTTATTTTCAGAAAAGTCACGTCCTCTGCAGGAGTGAGCCAAACTGAAAGAAGATTCATTTTCGAGTTTTCAAAAAAGTGTATTTTCAGGGGTTGAAGCACAAGTCCCGGGCACATCCATTGCG